>OY744526.1:4124940-4237440 GCA_963556195.1 Sepiola atlantica
TTTGACGTATTTTTAGATATCACCAACCCTGACTTTACGCTCTCATCTCAACATAAGACTCTTTATCTTTTGGCCTTTATTTTGTTTTATTTTATGTAAAATTTTCAAAGTTAAATGTTGCCGATAATATTTATAATTACATTATCGGCTTTTCCTTATATACAAATCAGCTATGGGAAATAACTCTTGCTAAAAGAATAAAAATTATTCCCTTAGCTGATTTTCATTCTTATTGAATCAAAACCAGATTCGGCTTAGATAAAAAAAAAAAAATGAACATAGCAACAAAAAAAATATGGTGATCGAACGTAGAAATATTTATAAAACCGGTGTGAATATGGTAGATTCCTAGCAACTCTAGGTCGAGACAGCTAGTTTATATAATAAGATGAGACGCATGACGGTTAGAAAGTTCAAAACAGGCATATCGACTTCAAATACCATCTGATGAGAAATTATTTGACTTTTTCAGTATCTAACTCGATGAACACAAAGCTAAATTCTGCCCTGGCCCCAAAAAGTTATCAACAATAACAGTAAAAAATAAGCCATCTCAAAAAGACAGCAATAACAACAGTAAAAAATAAGCCATCTCAAAAAACAGCAATAACAACAGTAAAATATAAGCCATCTAAAAAAACAGCAATAACAACAGTAAAAAATAAGCAATCTCAAAAAACAGCAATAACAACAGTAAAAAATAAGCCATCTCAAAAAGACAGCAATAACAACAGTAAAAAATAAGCCATCTCAAAAAACAGCAATAACAACAGTAAAAAATAAGCCATCTCAAAAAGACAGCAATAACAACAGTAAAAAATAAGCCATCTCAAAAAGACAGCAATAACAACAGTAAAAAATAAGCCATCTCAAAAAGACAGCAATAACAACAGTAAAAAATAAGCAATCTCAAAAAACAGCAATAACAACAGTAAAAAATAAGCCATCTCAAAAAGACAGCAATAACAACAGTAAAAAATAAGCCATCTCAAAAAACAGCAATAACAACAGTAAAAAATAAGCCATCTCAAAAAGACAGCAATAACAACAGTAAAAAATAAGCCATCTCAAAAAGACAGCAATAACAACAGTAAAATATAAGCCATCTCAAAAAACAGCAATAACAACAGTAAAAAATAAGCCATCTCAAAAAACAGCAATAACAACAGTAAAAAATAAGCCATCTCAAAAAGACAGCAATAACAACAGTAAAAAATAAGCCATCTCAAAAAACAGCAATAACAACAGTAAAAAATAAGCCATCTCAAAAAGACAGCAATAACAACAGTAAAAAATAAGCCATCTCAAAAAGACAGCAATAACAACAGTAAAAAATAAGCCATCTCAAAAAACAGCAATAACAACAGTAAAATATAAGCCATCTCAAAAAACAGCAATAACAACAGTAAAAAATAAGCCATCTCAAAAAACAGCAATAACAACAGTAAAAAATAAGCCATCTCAAAAAGACAGCAATAACAACAGTAAAAAATAAGCAATCTCAAAAAACAGCAATAACAACAGTAAAATATAAGCCATCTAAAAAAAACCAGCAATAACAACAGTAAAAAATAAGCCATTTAAAAAAGACAACAATAACAACAGTAAAATATAAGCCATCTAAAAAAAAACAGCAATAACAACAGTAAAAAATAAGCCATCTCAAAAAACAGCAATAACAACAGTAAAAAATAAGCCATCTCAAAAAACAGCAATAACAACAGTAACAAATAAGCCATCTCAAAAAACAGCAATAACAACAGTAACAAATAAGCCATCTCAAAAAACAGCAATAACAACAGTAAAAAATAAGCCATCTCAAAAAACAGCAATAACAACAGTAAAATATAAGCCATCTAAAAAAAACAGCAATAACAACAGTAAAATATAAGCCATCTCAAAAAGACAGCAATAACAACAGTAAAAAATAAGCCATCTCAAAAAACAGCAATAACAACAGTAAAAAATAAGCCATCTAAAAAAAAACAGCAATAATATCAGTAAAATATAAGCAATCTCAAAAAGACAGCAATAACAACAGTAAAAAATAAGCCATCTCAAAAAACAGCAATAACAACAGTAAAAAATAAGCCATCTCAAAAAACAGAAATAACAACAGTAACAAATAAGCCATCTCAAAAAACAGCAATAACAACAGTAAAAAATAAGCCATCTCAAAAAACAGAAATAACAACAGTAAAAAATAAGCCATCTCAAAAAAAACAGCAATAACAACAGTAAAAAATAAGCCATCTAAAAAAAACCAGCAATAACAACAGTAAAATATAAGCCATCTAAAAAAAACAGCAATAACAACAGTAAAATATAAGCCATCTCAAAAAAACAGCAATAACAACAGTAAAATATAAGCCATCTAAAAAAGACAGCAATAACAACAGTAAAATATAAGCCATCTCAAAAAGACAGCAATAACAACAGTAAAAAATAAGCCATCTCAAAAAGACAGCAATAACAACAGTAAAAAATAAGCCATCTCAAAAAGACAGCAATAACAACAGTAAAAAAAAGCCATCTCAAAAAACAGCAATAACAACAGTAAAAAATAAGCCATCTAAAAAAAACAGCAATAACAACAGTAAAAAATAAGCCATCTCAAAAAACAGCAATAACAACAGTAAAAAATAAGCCATCTCAAAAAAACAGCAATAACAACAGTAAAAAATAAGCCATCTAAAAAACAGCAATAACAACAGTAAAAAAAAAGCCATCTCAAAAAGACAGCAATAACAACAGTAAAAAATAAGCCATCTCAAAAAACAGCAATAACAACAGTAAAAAATAAGCCATCTCAAAAAGACAGCAATAACAACAGTAAAAAATAAGCCATCTCAAAAAAACAGCAATAACAACAGTAAAAAATAAGCCATCTCAAAAAGACAGCAATAACAACAGTAAAAAATAAGCCATCTCAAAAAACAGCAATAACAACAGTAAAAAATAAGCCATCTCAAAAAAACAGCAATAACAACAGTAAAAAATAAGCCATCTAAAAAACAGCAATAACAACAGTAAAAAAAAAGCCATCTCAAAAAGACAGCAATAACAACAGTAAAAAATAAGCCATCTCAAAAAACAGCAATAACAACAGTAAAAAATAAGCCATCTCAAAAAGACAGCAATAACAACAGTAAAAAATAAGCCATCTCAAAAAGACAGCAATAACAACAGTAAAAAATAAGCCATCTCAAAAAAACAGCAATAACAACAGTAAAAAATAAGCCATCTCAAAAAGACAGCAATAACAACAGTAAAAAATAAGCCATCTAAAAAAAAACAGCAATAATATCAGTAAAATATAAGCAATCTCAAAAAGACAGCAATAACAACAGTAAAAAATAAGCCATCTCAAAAAACAGAAATAACAACAGTAACAAATAAGCCATCTCAAAAAACAGCAATAACAACAGTAAAAAATAAGCCATCTCAAAAAAACAGCAATAACAACAGTAAAAAATAAGCCATCTAAAAAACAGCAATAACAACAGTAAAAAAAAGGCCATCTCAAAAAGACAGCAATAACAACAGTAAAAAATAAGCCATCTCAAAAAACAGCAATAACAACAGTAAAAAATAAGCCATCTCAAAAAACAGCAATAACAACAGTAAAAAATAAGCCATCTCAAAAAACAGCAATAACAACAGTAAAATAAAAGCCATCTCAAAAAGACAGCAATAACAACAGTAAAATATAAGCCATCTCAAAAAGACAGCAATAACAACAGTAAAAAATAAGCCATCTCAAAAAACAGCAATAACAACAGTAAAAAATAAGCCATCTCAAAAAACAGCAATAACAACAGTAACAAATAAGCCATCTCAAAAAACAGCAATAACAACAGTAAAAAATAAGCCATCTCAGAAAACAGCAATAACAACAGTAAAAAATAAGCCATCTCAAAAAAACAGCAATAACAACAGTAAAATATAAGCCATCTCAAAAAACAGCAATAACAACAGTAAAAAATAAGCCATCTCAAAAAGACAGCAATAACAACAGTAAAAAATAAGCCATCTCAAAAAAACAGCAATAACAACAGTAAAATATAAGCCATCTCAAAAAACAGCAATAACAATAGTAAAAAATAAGCCATCTCAAAAAACAGCAATAACAACAGTAAAAAATAAGCCATCTCAAAAAACAGCAATAACAACAGTAAAAAATAAGCCATCTCAAAAAGCAGCAATAACAACAGTAAAAAATAAGCCATCTCAAAAAACAGCAATAACAACAGTAAAATATAAGCCATCTCAAAAAGACAGCAATAACAACAGTAAAAAATAAGCCATCTCAAAAAGACAGCAATAACAACAGTAAAAAAAAAGCCATCTCAAAAAACAGCAATAACAACAGTAAAAAATAAGCCATCTAAAAAAAAACAGCAATAATAACAGTAAAATATAAGCAATCTCAAAAAGACAGCAATAACAACAGTAAAAAATAAGCCATCTAAAAAAAACAGCAATAACAACAGTAAAATATAAGCCATCTCAAAAAACAGCAATAACAACAGTAACAAATAAGCCATCTCAAAAAGACAGCAATAACAACAGTAAAAAATAAGCCATCTAAAAAAAACAGCAATAACAACAGTAAAATATAAGCCATCTCAAAAAGACAGCAATAACAACAGTAAAAAATAAGCCATCTCAAAAAACAGCAATAACCACAGTAAAAAATAAGCCATCTAAAAAAAAACAGCAATAACAACAGTAAAAAATAAGCCATCTAAAAAAAAAACAGCAATAACAACAGTAAAATATAAGCAATCTCAAAAAGACAGCAATAACAACAGTAAAAAATAAGCCATCTCAAAAAACAGCAATAACGACAGTAAAAAATAAGCCATCTCAAAAAACAGCAATAACAACAGTAAAATATAAGCCATCTCAAAAAACAGCAATAACAACAGTAAAAAATAAGCCATCTCAAAAAGACAGCAATAACAACAGTAAAAAATAAGCCATCTCAAAAAGACAGCAATAACAACAGTAAAAAATAAGCCATCTCAAAAAACAGCAATAACAACAGTAAAAAATAAGCCATCTCAAAAAACAGCAATAACAACAGTAAAAAATAAGCCATCTCAAAAAACAGCAATAACAACAGTAAAAAATAAGCCATCTCAAAAAAACAGCAATAACAACAGGTAGTACTAATGTTTACAATAATAATGAACTTAATGATGTCAAAGAGAGTGAGAGAATGAGAGGTGGTGAAGTATGTACCCTTCCAGACTTTGAGAAGGCGTTAGGGTTTATTGCGAGTCGCCTGAATCGCTCCGACTAGCAAATGCTATTTTTGCGGAGCCAGAGTGCACGATCGTTTTATCTAAATGAATGTCATTTATATTTTTCAGCTATGCTTTACAAGATAAGAGGACTGGGCTGATTATCACTGTGAAAGGATTCAATGACAAACTTATGGTATTTCCTTTTATATCTTTTTTATACCATTTTTTATCTTTTTATATCTTTTTATATCCTTTTATTTCTTTTTATATCTTTTTATATTCTTTTTATATCTTTTTTATATCTTTTTATACTATTTTATATCTTTTTATATCTTTTTATATCTTCTTATATCCTTTGAAATCTTTTTATTTATTTTTATTTATTTTTATATCTTTTTATTTCTTTTTATATCTTCTTATATCTTTTTATATCTTTTTATATCTTTTTATTTCTTTTTATATCCTTTTATATCTTCTTATATCTTTTTATATCCTTTTATATCTTTTTATTTCTTTTTATATCTTTTTATTTCTTTTTATATCTTCTTATATCCTTTTATATCTTATATCCTTTGAAATCTTTTTATACCATTTTATATCTTTTTATATCCTTTTATGTCTTTTTATTTCTTTTTATATCTTCTTATATCCTTTGAAATCTTTTTATTTCTTTTTAGAGATTTTTATATCCTTTTATATCTTTTTATTTCTTTTTATATCTTTTTATTTCTTCTTATATCCTTTTATATCTTATATCCTTTGAAATCTTTTTATACCATTTTAAATCTTTTTATACCATTTTATATCTTTTTATATCCTTTTATTTCTATTTATATCTTTTTATATCCTTTTATATCTTCTTATATCTTTTTATTTCTTTTTATATCTTCTTATATCCTTTGAAATCTTTTTATTTCTTTTTAGAGATTTTTATATCCTTTTATAGATTTTTATTTCTTTTTATATCTTTTTATTTCTTTTTATATCCTTTTATATCTTCTTATAACTTTTTATATCCTTTTATGTCTTTTTATTTCTTTTTATATCTTCTTATATCCTTTGAAATCTTTTTATTTCTTTTTAGAGATTTTTATATCCTTTTATTTCTTTTTATATCTTTTTATATATTTTATATCCTCTGAAATCTTTTTATATCCTTTTATAGCTTTTTCTATCTTTTTCTTTATAATTAAGTGAAGCTAGTCTATTTTCCCAAGTTTGTCATTGATATGTTCTATCTTACAAAATCAATATTTGATTCTGAGTAGCCAGTTTTTTTTGTAAATCATGGCACCATTCACTTTAATTCCTTTCGGACTAGGAATATTTTTCAAATGGAGGCCATATTTGTTATCAGCAGCAAATTTAACTCCTAATAGTAAATACTAACAATATATTCTTTCATTTATTACTAATAAATAACATTTAAATATTTTTTTATTTTCATATATGAGAGCTCAATGTAATAAACAGGGCAAGAATAAAATAAATAAAGTAACACGGAATCACATAACCACTGGTGCAATAATTTATTTCGACCCTCCGGTCTTATTCAAGCATCCAAGCGAGGCGATTACATTTTTGAAAATCTCGCTTGGATGCTTAAATAAGGCTGTAGGGTCAAAATAAATTATTGCACTGGTAATTCCGTGTTACTTTACTTTATTTTATATATATATATATAAATATATGAGGATAAAATTACTGCAAGTATGAAGGGAAGACATTTTTTTTTTTACTTTTAATCATGAATGATGAAATATGTCTTCATACTTGCAGTAATCAAATTCTGTACTTGCAAATGTCATCCACAAACACACGTTTCGTCATTTTAAGATATATCGATTTAAACATTGCATGTTAATAAATGGCTGTCTGTTTTGAATTAAGTTTCAGTTTATGTAGATAAGTATAACGTTTTTTACGGTTCCAAATGTTTCAAAAACATTCTTAAAGAATGTCTGAGAAATGTGGCATAGTTTCTGTTACAGACTGACACCAAAGCGTCATTATATTAAGATATTACATTTTTTTTTGTTTCTTTTGAATAGGAGCTGTTCAAAACTATAATTGATGAAATTATTGCATTTGAATTTTCCGATGAGTTGTTTGAAGTCTGCAAATCTCAACTGCTGAAGGATTATTACAACCACATGATTAAACCCTACAACACTGCTTGGTTGGTAAACATGCATTATATGCAATCCTCTTCTTTTTCCTCTTCTTCTTTGTCGTCTTCTTCTTCTTCTTTGTCGTCTTCTTCTTCTTCTTCTTCTTCTTCTTCTTCTTCTTCTTCTTTTTCTTCTTCTTCTTCTTCTTCTTCTTCTTCTTCTTCTTTTTCTTCTTCTTCTTCTTCTTCTTCTTTTTTTCTTCTTCTTCTTTTTTTCTTCTTCTACTTCTTTTTCTTCTACTTCTTCTTCTTCTTCTTCTTCTTTGTCGTCTTCTTTTTTTCTTCTTCTTCCTCTTCTTCTTCTTCTTCTTCTTCTTTTTTTCTTCTTCTTCTTCTTTTTCTTCTTCTTCTTCTTCTTCTTCTTCTTCTTCTTCTTCTTCTTCTTCTTCTTCTTTGTCGTCTTCTTCTTCTTCTTTGTCGTCTTCTTCTTCTTTTCTTCTTCTTCTTCTTCTTTTCTTCTTCTTCTTCTTCTTCTACTTCTTTTTCTTCTTTTTCATTTTATTCTTCATTTTAGTATGATTTTTTTCGTGATCACTCACGGATGCAATCCCCAAAGAGGTCCCATCAATATAGATTGGCAGAGGCAAACATACACAGACGCCTTCATTGTCCCTGTTTGGTCTTTATATAAGCTTATGTTTACACTGGCCCTGCATAAACCATCCAATTCGATTTGATCCCGACTTGTGCTTGTCGTGACCTGTCTCAAGTTCGTCATTCCATTTTAGTAATTAAACCAGATGCTGTTGAACAGCAGTTTGATAAAAAAAAAAAACGCGATGGTGAATGGTATACAAATCTTTGCCGTTCAAAATTTTGTTATTTTTTTTAAGCAAGAATGAGAGGTGATATGATTGAGACTTTCAAGATAATTAATGGCATTTCTAACTATGGTGGGCATTCTTTTAGTACTTCTCCTAGATCTGGAAGGTTATTGTCAAGACAGTTTTCAAAAACTAAATCTGTTAACCAGTGAATTTTTTTGCTCACAGAGTAATATGTTTTTGGAATAAGTTGCCGGATCGGATTAAGAACAACAATAGCATGGATCAGTTTAAGATGAGGTTGGATGAATTCAGAGAAAGTGGTAGGAGGGAGAAATTGGGGGGGCACTTTTGGGAGTTATTAAATGAAATATTTGACAGAATTTGGTCTGGATATCGATACTGTACTAAAAGTTTGATTTTTTTTTTTTTCAACAATTGAGAAGATAATTAAAGGGGAGATGCCCAAGGAGGCATAACAAACTATAAATAATAATAACAAACAAATAATAATAATAATAATGATAATAATAATGATAATAATAATAATGATAATAATAATAATGATAATAATAATGATAATAATAATAATGATAATAATAATGATAATAATAATAATAGTAGTTTATGGCCAAATACATTTTAATCTACTTATTTATGTATGATTTTTTTGGTGATCACTCACAGATGCAATTCCCAAAGAGGCTCCAAGTTGCATGTGTGTGTGGTTTCAAAAATGGAAGGACTTTGTAAACAAAATAGCGGCAGAGAAGAAACTTTTCACATACAAGTTTTTTCGCAGTTAGTAATATCCCGGATTTTCTCTTGTTGGCAGCAAAAAGCTGTGTTATGTGCTTTCAGATGTGGGTTTACTAACAGTTCAGGGTTTTTTGTCGATGGTAGAAGACCTCAACACTAGTTTTTAAAAGGTTCTTTTTCTGGGTTATTCCCAGCGTCTTTGGTCTATAAAAGTAAAAGTGAAAAACAGCAGCCAATGCGACACCTGCAACTGCTACGTCTTCCAGCTATGCATTGTTTATTAAGAAAACGGATGTATTTTTATTTGCTGTACATCACAAGCCAGGTGTTATGTCCACTACTCCAGACCCGATATTCAACAATTTGTTTCAGAATAAAACTATACACAATTGATAGAATTTAATTATATATTGTCTATCCTTTTATCTTAATATTAACATCTTGACTGTTTTTGAAATGAACATTCTTTAATGAATTACGACACTTCTTAAAATTTTTTTAATCACCTAAATTTGTAAGAGTTCGAAAAAAAATTTTTTAATTAAATAAATGTGTAAGAGTTCGAAAAAAATTTTTTAATCAAATAAATGTGTAAGAGTTCGAAAAAAATTTTTTAATCAAATAAATGTGTAAGAGTTCCAAAAATTTTTTTTAATCAAATAAATATGTAAGAGTTCCAAAAAATGTTTTTAGTCAAATAAATATGTAAGAGTTCCAAAAAATGTTTTTAATCAAATAAATGTGTAAGAGTTCCAAAAATTTTTTTTAATCAAATAAATATGTAAGAGTTCCAAAAAATGTTTTTAGTCAAATAAATATGTAAGAGTTCCAAAAAATGTTTTTAATCAAATAAATATGTAAGAGTTCCAAAAAAACTTTTTAATCAAATAAATATGTAAGAGTTCCAAAAAATGTTTTTAATCAAATAAATATGTAAGAGTTCCAAAAATTTTTTTTAATCAAATAAATTTGTAAGAGTTCCAAAAAATGTTTTTAGTCAAATAAATATGTAAGAGTTCCAAAAAAACTTTTTAATCAAATAAATATGTAAGAGTTCCAAAAAATTTTTTTAATCAAATAAATATGTAAGAGTTCCAAAAATTTTTTTTAATCAAATAAATATGTAAGAGTTCCAAAAAATTTTTTTAATCAAATAAATATGTAAGAGTTCCAAAAATTTTTTTTAATCAAATAAATATGTAAGAGTTCCAAAAATTTTTTTTAATCAAATAAATATGTAAGAGTTCCAAAAATTTTTTTTAATCAAATAAATATGTAAGAGTTCCAAAAAGTTTTTTTAATCAAATAAATGTGTAAGAGTTCCAAAAAATCTTTTTAATCAAATAAATGTGTAAGAGTTTCAAAAAAATTTTTTTAATCAAATAAATATGTAAGAGTTCCCCAAAAAATTTTTAATCAAATAAATATGTAAGAGTTCCAAAAAATCTTTTTAATCAAATAAATATGTAAGAGTTCCAAAAAATCTTTTTAATCAAATAAATATGTAAGAGTTCCAAACAAATTTTTTAATCAAATAAATGTGTAAGAGTTCCAAAAAAACTTTTTGATCAAATAAATATGTAAGAGTTGCAAAAAATTTTTTTAATCAAATAAATTTGTAAGAGTTGCAAAAAATTCAAAGTCTCAAATTGTTTCCAAGCTCCACATTACCGTAGTGTCGTATCTCTGTGTTTGTTTTACAATTGCTTCCACGGAATATGCTCCGATCAACTTACTGCACTTGTACTCACACAATGAAAATGCCTCCGAAGCAACTCGACTGGCAGCAAAATCCCACCTCTTCACTGTAGAGCTCCCTAGATGCTGGAAAACTTTCTACTCTAAAAGCTTTTTTCCTTGGACCACTTGCTTTTGGAGTTCCCTCCCTTTTTCCCTGCTTTCCCCAACCGTACCAATATTCAGATATTTAAATGTAATATTTGCAAACATCTTGCTACCCAATTTCCCACTCCGGTTGCCCCTCTTTAAATCTTGCCCTTATCACAGTAGCCCTTATATTTTAGTGGCAATGCGTCATGTTTGGAATGAACAAAAGTTTTTTTTTTTTTTAAAATGTCTAAATTTTAGCTGATTCTTCTTTTGAATTAAATTGAGTTAATCCATTTTCTTCTTTCTATTTTTCAGTAATTTGCATTTAGCTGTGATCGAAAGAGAATATTTCCCTGTGCCGGAAAAATATAGTAAATTACCTGAGATGACGTCCGATATGATGAGAGACTGGTTCAAGAGATTCTGTCTGCAGTTATTTTGTGAGGGATTTGTGATCGGGAATGCCTCCATTAAGGTAAAAACAAACAAACCAAAAACTCTGAAGACTTTTTGGGGTTTCTGCTGATAGACAATCGAGTGAAATATGGCAGTTCAAAGTAAAATAACACGAAGACTTTAAGAAATGTTTTCTTGTGAATGAAAAATATTAAATTAAGTTATGTATAAGATTAGCGATTTTATGCTGATTTGACACCATTTGTCTCTTCTGCTCAACAGTGCAGAAGAGCCAAAAGTTTGAATTATCTCCCTTGAATAGCTAATAATGGCGGCAGTTGAATTTCTTAAATAGAAATAAAAATACTGGATTATTTTCTGTAAATGTTTATGTACGCTAATGTTTTTCCTTCACGAGTAATTGGCTGCATTATAATTTATTTTTTAAAAATTCAAATGTCATTGTATATTTTGTAATGTTAGTGGAAGGTATTTAATAATAATTCAAACGGCCAACATGCAAACCCACCAAAAGTGCTCATAGCAAAAAAAAAATTGGTTAACTGCTTCAAAATGCTAGAATGGCCCGGAAACGGGAAATCATTTTATGTAAAATTCATATGTGAAACTGATCCCTCCTCTCCCTGGAAATGTTAATTTTGCTAAACTTCAAACAATTCACAATGGGGAGAGTATTGATTTACTCCTCTCCAGGAGTTAGGCACAAGGCCAGTTTTTATCTTACTCCCACAAGTAAGATGTGACCCTAGGTCGGGTCGGGAAAGTGGGGTTTAAAAATTGCCTGGGCAGCCCCGTCGGCATTCCCCGGTAGGGGCGCCTCAGGCAGTAAGCAATAAACTTACTCCTCCCCAAAGAGGGGAGGCGAAGCCTGGGAGGGTCGAATCTCCTAGAACTGCACAGGACAGACCCATAGACCGGTGTAAATCAAGACCCGAAGGCCAAGACAATACCAGTCTATGGGGTGCAGTATCCATCGGAACAGATACTACACTTTGATCTTAGCCAAAAGGCCAAGATCCAATTCATGAGTAGCATTCACAATGGGGAGAGTAGAGGAGATAGAATACTTTTGATTCATCAAAAAATTACTCCTCCCTCCTCACATACTCACTTGGGGTTTTTCTCTAGCTAACAGACATTTTTTTTCTTGTTTATTTCTTGGACTAAACATATCCATGTTTTAAACTTATATAACACACCCAAAAAAACAACTTTGAACATTTCTTTTTAGACAAAAAGCTAATTTTAACAAATTTAAAACGAAGTTAAAACATATCCGTCATTACTTTCAGTAAAAAAAAAAACCCTTTGCCCCCGCCTTCCCCTAAAATATAAGATTTTACTTTTTTTAAGCGATTATGTGTGAACACCCTGAAAAACTTGAAAATAGCAATCATTTTAGAATTTAGAGTTAGGGATCAGTTTCACATATGAATTTTACATAAAATGATCTCCCATTTCCGGGCCATTGTAGCATTTTAGAGCAGTTAACCAATTTTTGTTTGCTATGTGCACTTTTGGGGGGGTTTAGGTCTACGTTTTTAGACAATTACGTGTGGTTTTACAAGTTCTTTTGTTTGAGGGTCGACTTGCCACTCAGACTCAGGGTTAGTAATAGGGTTAAGAGAGGATGGTGGGGGGGGGGGCTTACAACTCGAACTTAGGGTTGGTGCTAGGTTTAAAATAGGGTTTTTAGGATGATTGCCACTCGGACTTAGGGTTAGTGGTAGGGTTAAGAGAGGATGGTGGGGGGGGCTTACAACTCGAACTTAGGGTTGGTGCTAGGTTTAAAATAGGGTTTTTAGGATGATTGCCACTCGGACTTAGGGTTAGTGGTAGGGTTAAGAGAGGATGGTGGGGGGGCTTACAACTCGAACTTAGGGTTGGTGCTAAGTTTAAAATAGGGTTTTTAGGATGATTGCCACTCGGACTTAGGGTTAGTGGTAGGGTTAAGAGAGGATGGTGGGGGGGCTTACAACTCGAACTTAGGGTTGGTGCTAGGTTTAAAATAGGGTTTTTAGGATGATTGCCACTCGGACTTAGGGTTAGTGGTAGGGTTAAGAGAGGATGGTGGGGGGGCTTACAACTCGAACTTAGGGTTGGTGCTAGGTTTAAAATAGGGTTTTTAGGATGATTGCCACTCGGACTTAGGGTTAGTGGTAGGGTAAAGATAAAAAAATGTTTTAGTGGAGCTTACCACTCAGACCTCAGGTTTATGGTAGGGTAAGAAATTTTTTTTTACTAACTTTTTAACATGACTCCCCTAACCCCCTAAAAAAAAATCTGCACAGATTTTTACCTCTTATAGCATAGCATTTTTTTGGTTAACTGCTCTAAAAAGTTAAAATGATTCAGAAATGGGGGATCATTCTACGGGAAATTGGTAGGATGCTGTGATATCAGGTTGGAAAGTTCATCTCGGTTTCAGATTTTTTTTGCCATTCACCACTCACATCCCTGTATACTTCATCTTTTCTGTCCTCGGTTACTGAAGGAGAAATCCTTCTAGACTGAGGTAATTTAAATTTTTGTCCCATTCCAGAGTATCCCTTTTTGAGGAACTGGATATTTCCCACATAAAAAAAACGACCTTGTGTCTAATTCTGCCCTGGTGGGGAGGTAAGTAAATAGGGACTCCGGATTCAGTTTTAAAAAAACAAAACTTGACTCTGACTCCCGCAAAAAATTGTTCTGACTCCCAATTCTATTTCTGACCTCAAACGTGAGAAGTAGTGGGCTGAAAAGAAAAACAATCTGAATCCAAAAAACTTGACTCTGACTCACAGCTCCGGTAAAAACTGCTGACATCTAACTCCGACTCCCAACCTCTGCTTTTAACCTCAATCATCTTTTTCAAATTTTTTATACTATTTAATAACAAAAACTTAATTATCTTTTTCAAACTTTTTATACTATTTAATAATAAAAACTTAATTATCTTTTTCAAATTTTTTATACTATTTAATAATAAACACTTAATTATCTTTTTCAAATTTTTTATACTATTTAATAATAAAAACTTAATTATCTTTTTCAAACTTTTTATACTATTTAATAATAAAAACTTAATTATCTTTTTCAAATTTTTTATACTATTTAATAACAAAAACTTAATTATCTTTTTCAAACTTTTTATACTATTTAATAATAAACACTTAATTATCTTTTTCAAATTTTTTATACTATTTAATAACAAAAACTTAATTATCTTTTTCAAATTTTTTATACTATTTAATAACAAAAACTTAATTATCTTTTTCAAATTTTTTATACTATTTAATAACAAAAACTTAATTATCTTTTTATAATTTTTTATACTATTTAATAATAAAAACTTAATTATCTTTTTCAAACTTTTTATACTATTTGATAATAAACACTTAATTATATTTTTATAATTTTTTATACTATTAATAATAAAAACTTAATTATCTTTTTCAAATTTTTTATACTATTTAATAACAAAAACTTAATTATCTTTTTCAAATTTTTTATACTATTTAATAACAAAAACTTAATTATCTTTTTCAAATTTTTTACACTATTTAATAACAAAAACTTAATTATCTTTTTATAATTTTTTATACTATTTAATAACAAAAACTTAATTATCTTTTTATAATTTTTTATACTATTTAATAATAAAAACTTAATTATCTTTTTCAAATTTTTTACACTATTTAATAACAAAAACTTAATTATCTTTTTATAATTTTTTATACTATTTTATAACAAAAACTTAATTATCTTTTTCAAATTTTTTATACTATTTAATAACAAAAACTTAATTATCTTTTTATAATTTTTTATACTATTTAATAATAAAAAGTTAATTATTTTTTTCAAATTTTTTACACTATTTAATAATAAAAACTTAATTATCTTTTTCAAATTTTTTATACTATTTAATAACAAAAACTAATTATCTTTTTCAAATTTTTTATACTATTTAATAACAAAAACTTAATTATCTTTTTCAAATTTTTTACACTATTTAATAACAAAAACTTAATTATCTTTTTCAAATTTTTTACACTATTTAATAACAAAAACTTAATTATCTTTTTCAAATTTTTTACACTATTTAATAACAAAAACTTAATTATCTTTTTCAAATTTTTTACACTATTTAATAACAAAAACTTAATTATCTTTTTCAAATTTTTTACACTATTTAATAACAAAAACTTAATTATCTTTTTCAAATTTTTTACACTATTTAATAACAAAAACTTAATTATCTTTTTCAAATTTTTTATACTATTTAATAACAAAAACTAATTATCTTTTTCAAATTTTTTATACTATTTAATAACAAAAACTTAATTATCTTTTTCAAATTTTTTACACTATTTAATAACAAAAACTTAATTATCTTTTTCTAAATTTTTTACACTATTTAATAACAAAAACTTAATTATCTTTTTCAAATTTTTTACACTATTTAATAACAAAAACTTAATTCACTTTTTATAATTTCATTGGTTACATTTACCTGACGATTTTGTGCGCATGTTTTTACAATAAGAACGGTCAAAGATTTTTCACAAAAAAACATTTGCAATGTCGACGTACGTAGCTAAACACATTCAGGGAGGCGGCCTGACGCGTCCAGAGTCAGGTCGGGGTATGATGCGAAACCCAAAATCGGCAATGAGGACAGTGCATCACCAAAGACCACCCTTGATGTATCTATAAAATGTATTTTATTATTTACTATGTAATTCAATCTCATAATTGTTCTGCATTTCCTCATTTTACCCGCCGATTTATTAATTGTACGGGGGTCCCAATGAACCTTCCATTAAACAGTTCCTCTCCGTAGATTGATCATCGGTTGATCATGATGACAGAGACACCAATCTGACAATCAGTTAGATTCCATCCATTCACTGTGGAAGTCCCCAGCCTTCTACTCCAATAGCTTCTTTCCTCGAGTTGCCAGCATTTGGAACTCCCTCCCTGCTCCCTGTTTTCTCCGAATGTATCGACATGCAGAAATTTAAAACTAATGTGAACAAGCATCTCGATGCACAGCTCTCAATTTAGGATGACCCCCTAAACTTTCACCCTAATTCCCAGTAGCCTCTTACGTCTACAGTGGCAACTTGCCTTGTTTGGGGTGAACTGAGTTAAAAAAAAAAAAAAAGGTCTGAAAAGTGAATCTGTTTTGGATTGATTTGATTGGTTGATTGTTACCTTTAAGCAAAATGTAATCTTATCAACTCTGAATGATGGGTCGAACTCCATTTTGCTATAAAATTATTATAATCAACTAAACACATTTGTATAATTTTGGTTAGTCGGACTACATTTCTCATCTTAAGTGTTATCATCACAACGTTTCGGCCTTCTTCAGGTGTATCTCTTCGATCTCGGGAATCGGGACGGAATTTCGAACAGAACTCTTTATTTAATCAACGGGGGTAGCATGCTCTCGTTTCGTCAGCCATGACTGGGAGAAGTCTTCAGTAATTCGAAATTCTTTGTATCGCCTGCATCGAGGATTGAACCTTCAACCTTCAGATGACTGTCACTTAGAACTGAATTTCACTTAGTACTATATTCACTGTGTCACAAGTTCTTTCGGGCGATATAAAGAATTGCGAATTACTGAAGACTTTTCCCAGTCATGGCTAACGGAACAAAAGCATGCTACCCCTGTGGATTAAATAAAGGGTTCCGTTCGAAATGTTGTCCATATTCCCGAGTTCGAAGAGATACACCTGAAGAAGGCCGGAGGTTACAACGACCGAAACGTTGTGATGATAACACTCAAGATGAGAAATGCAGTCCCAATAACCACAATTATGCAAATTATCAATCCTCATCTCAAAAATTCAGAAATGTAACTAAACACATCGTATGTTTCGGAATTGGTTATTTTTATTATATGGCTGGAACGAACAAAAATCTACGTCCGTAGATTAAATAAAACGTTCAGTTCAAAATTCTGTGTAGATTTCTCGAGTTTTAAACAAAGTTTCTGAATTTTTGAGATGAGGATTGATAATTTGTATAATTCGGACTACTGTTCTCATCTTGGATGTTAGACTCACAACGTTTCGGCCGATGTAACCTCCAACCTTCTTCAGGTGTATCTTGTCGAACTCGGGAATGTGTACAGCATTTCGAATACAACTCTTTATTTAATCCACATGGACCCGTGCTGCAATTGAAAAGTGTGAAAAAGTGTGAAGTAATACTCTAGAGGTCGAAGGTTCAATCCTCAGTACAGGCGATACTAAGAATATCATTAAGGATTACTTCTGCCATTTCATGGCTGACGGAACAGCAACAATGGATTAAGTAAAAAGTTTCCATTCGAAATTTCATACAGATTGACAAATTCGACGTCAAGATTCCTGAGTTCAACAAGACACATCTGAAAAAGGTCGGAGGTTAGCTCCTTACATCAAGTGGCTTCATGCCTTGTCTGGAGCGATTTCCATATAAAAAAAAAAAGGTTAGAGGTTACATTGGCTGAGTGTTCTGAGACTAACACCCCAAATGAGAACAATCACTCACACACTCACTATCCAAGTTTATCGTCTATGTTCCCTTCGGCAGAGTTCGACGCTGGCTGTCCTTATGCTATAGGATGCCAGATGGCGCTTTATCGTGTAGCACTGCTCCGTCCCGCAGCAAAGGGCATATGAGGTTGAAGATAACTACCTACCGGTCGCATCAGCAGACACAGATCTCGGACTTCTGGAAGTATCAAAGTTTGCGATAGGAAGGGCATCCGGCCGTAAAAACTCCTATTCCAGAATCACATGGCGGTCAATGAAAAGTTTGCGAGAACAGTAGTCTGAATAATCCAAATAATATAAATATTGATATCAATCTGTAAATGGTTTGATAATGGCTGTACGATAAAAGATATGTGTAATGAAGAATTATGTTTTATTTTTTTAATTTTTTTTTTTTATTACAGGATGCTTGTGATATGATGGATTATGTGGTGAATAAATTCAATGCTGGTGTATATCCCAAAGACCAATGGCCAGAAGTAAATTCAATTTTTTTTTTCATTTATTTTAATATTTTTTATATTTTATATTTAAAAAAATGAATTATCTTTAATATTATATTTATCTAGCTGTCCCGACCAGGCGGTATCCGGTAGTGTATTTATTTGCAATTTGTTTTGCTTTCTTTTCTTTTTTTAAACTATACCGTTTTTTTTTTTTCGTTTTTTCTTTTGTATTTGATATTATTTTTTTTGGTGCTTGTCCATAAAAATACACAGGTGAAATACGGCAGTTCCAAATAAATCAACATGAAAACTCTTTGATATACTTACATATAAGACAAAAGTAGGTATCTACACCAAAAATTAGGGAAAATTATCAAGTAAAATTTTAATTAAAAATATAAATCAGTTTGTTTGTACTTTTCCAATTCACCATTGATTATGAATTAGCACAAAATGACAGACTGACTTATTTCCCCTGTTGGATTCTGGTTTCAACGTGTCGATTATCAACATGCATACATGGAGAAGGTTGAAAAAAAACGACCATGCTAAGCACCAACAAAATAGCCAGAATGGTGAAAAAAGTAAATCTGAGGGTGAAATTATTACCGACATTACTTTAAACAGACTTGATGCAGCGGTTCAACCTATGGGGATTACCAACCAACATTTTTGGCCAAAAAATAAAAAATCTGACGACCGAGTCCGAAAAACAAAAGAAGTAATTTGTTTCAACCATTGAAAATCATATGAAATGGACTCAAAATAAATTGTCAGCAGAAATTGAAGCACATAACGACACAAAATTCACGCTGCAAATAGCTAACACTAAACGGAAAGAAATTAAGTCAAATTGTTTGGATAACCAGTTGAAGGTTAAAGAGAGTGAACTCGCGGTTCCAGAGCTGGAATTGCTAAAGTTGGAACTCAAAGATGTCTTAGAAGAGCTAAAGACCATGAAAGATGTCTTGAAGATGAATGTCGAAGCAACGAAAACGTTTTTTCCAAAGTTTAAAGATGTGCTCCAAAATCAGAAGTCTAGAATTAAAAAACTGGAGGATATCAGGTCTTATGATGATAGAGGCTCTCAGTTCTTTCATAAGAGACATCTAAATCAAATTAGGGAATGACTTCGGAAGACACCGATAGCACTACCCAGGAAGAAGTTTATAGTCACCGGATGCAACAATTTTGGCAAACTATCAAAGCATCCTCAGAACAGTGTCAAGCTAAATAGAAAAATCGTATGAAATGGACTCAAAATAAATTGTCAGCAGAAATTAAAGCACATAAGGATACAAAATTCACGCTGAAATTAGCAAATTTTTTTTGGATAACCAGCTGAAATTGTTAAAACTGCAGCACTAAGAGGTTCTTAGAAGAGCTAAAGATTATGAAAGATAAATTGACTTGACTTGAAGATGAATGTCGATGAAAAGAAAACGTTTTTTCCAAAGATATCAGGTCTTATGATGATAGAGGCTCTCAGTTCTCTTATAAAAGACATCTAAATCAAATTAGGGAATGACTTCGAAAGACACCGACAGCATTCCCCAGGAAAATGTTATGGTTACCAGATACGACACTTTCGACATACAGATACTCCAAGCAGTGTCAGAATAGCAGCAATCCCTCCCCCAAAAAATGATACTGTGACTCCTGAGGAGGTAAGACTTGAAAGGGGGGGGGGGTGTTATGGTACCTTACCTATATGGACTACTTGAACTCTTCCACTCACCATAAATACTGGGAGCACCTGCATCTCAGTGTTGGAACCACATCAGTCTATACTGTCAGTCAAGACTGACGTACAACCAATCTTGTTCTCTGTTGTATTAGACTTTTTTCAATATACTTGTTTTCTATAAACTCTGAGTTTGTGTTTTCATTCCGGATCCTTTATAGGGTCACAGCATTAATGAATTCTAGAAGATAAGTACACATACACACAAACAAACAAACATGAGCTTTTATATATATATATATATATATATATATATATATAATTTCTTTTTTATGGAAATCATTAAAGACAAGGTATGAAGCCACTTGATGTTAATGGGCTAAAAAATATAGCACTTCAAGGTAAAAAAATTAGCCAACGATAAGTGTTATATGGATAGATTCCGATCCAGAAAACAGCAATTCTTCCCACTTTGTCAGAAACATCGCTCATGCAATGTGAGGACTAAAAGACAAAATAAGGGAAACTGTAGAAAAAAATAACGAAATAATCTTTTAACAGAGATGTCGCCAAGATCAAGTCCAAATGGAAGAAAAAAAAAAACGTCTCTCTCAACTGTATAAAAAAAAACGTCTCTCTCAACTGTATAAAAAAAAAAACGTCTCTCTCAACTGTATAAAAAAAAACGTCTCTCTCAACTGTATAAAAAAAAAACGTCTCTCTCAACTGTATAAAAAAAAAAACATCGTTCAGTTCAACATAAAAAAAATCCAGCACTCTTCTTTTCTTTCGTTCGCTTTCCAATCGCACGTTCAGAACGATCTCCACGAAAACTGACTGAATCTTCACTTTCGCTCTCTTATTGAAAAATAATGCGACGCATGCAAATCAACTTAATTTGCATGAATCTCTCACTCGACACAGCTGCCCGGATTTTCAAATAAAAACCTTATTTGACTTTCTGATGCCTTTCTCCTCCCACTCCTCTTTCTTTTTTTTTTTGTCGTCAGCGAGCGTTTTCGGGTTCGACCCACACACACAGCATACCAAACGCTGCCTCTTTGAACGGCGCCGACAAGTGTCTGCATCTACGTCAATCGGCCGCTCTCCATTACAGAAACAATATATGTATTTTTATATATATATATATATATATATATATATATATATAGGCAATGGTCAGATGGACCTGTTTGGTGAGACCTGAACAAAGCATACGTTTTGGGTCTCTGCTCGCGCAGGTCAACTTGAAAAGCCTCATGGACATCATGCCGAAGAGCAGACTGCGTTGGTTGGAGCACGTTGGGTGCAGCAATGGCTGGATTGCTAACAGTTGAACGTGGTAGACCCAAGTTGTCTTGGGAGGACGTGGTCAAACGTGATAGGAAAGCTATGGGTATGGATTCCGTCAGGCCTCACCAAAGACAAGAATGGAGGGGAAGACTTGGATCGAGACTAATTGTGGCCTGATTCAACAAATAAACCAAATTATGATGATGCTGATGATGCTGCTCTACCACCACCACCACACATGATGTGCCAAAATTTGGTGGCACCATTTATTATAAGATAAACATGTACATACATTTACGTAAACCTTGTAATATGTTGTATAACATTTGTTGTTTCCTTCTTATCGCAGAGGTGCCTGTTGACCATTCCGAAAGGACAGTTTTGCTGTCAGGTTGAGAGCTTCAACCCGGAAAGCCCAAACTCTACGGCACTTATCTACTACCAAGTAGAACCTGGCAGCATCTACACCAGCTGCCTCAACGAAATGCTTGTAGTAAGTAACATGTTTGAAAACTATCAAAATCTTTTCTTTTGAATCAGAATTATTTCTAGAGCACTAGCTGTCCCGACCCGGCGTTGCTCGGGATGAAGTCATTTTAGCTTATAACTTTTACTTTTTTTATACAGAAAAAAAAAATATTTGTAAGGTAGACAACTGTTATACAGGGTGGGCCAAAATAAGGGTCCTATCTTTAAATTTGAATAACTTGAATTTGAATAACTTCCACAAAATAAAAGTTAAACTCACCAAACTTTATGTGTGTGTAGACTGACCCTTCCGAGATTTTTTGAAATAAACAAAACAAATTTTAGCCGAAAAACACTTCTTAAAACTTACAAAAACTAAAGTATTGTTTTTTACACTGTTTTGAGTTTTTTAAGCAAAAATAATGTTTTCTAAATGAGGGTACGTTCCTTAGGGCTAATACGGCTCATGCTTGCTTCGGAAGGGGTCCTTTACTTATTCTAATAAAAAAAATTTTTTTAAATCAATAAATAAAAAAGTTATGAATTTTTAAAAATAGGACCCTTATTTTTGCCCACCCTGTATTATTCAAATAAAAATATGAGTTATCCCACTTGCTGATTTTTATTTTTAGGTGATTATTTTAAAATGTTTCGTATTATCAGTTGTCTGGACCGAACTAAGTATATTTGGGAATAAATTGTAGCGAAGTATGTTATTTATATTTGCCAATAACATGGTACAACAATAACAAATGAGAATTGGCTAATTAAAAGCAGAGTCTGATATGTCGGCTTAAAGTCTATTTGGGTTTGACTTTGAAAATCCGACAAGATAACAAAGGCCTTTGATAGGGTTTGGCACAAAGGTTTACTTCACAAGCTTATTAGCTATGGAATATCTGGAAATGTCCATCAAATCCTTTCTCTCCGATAGTTCTATAAAAGTAGGTGTTGACGGGCAAAAGTCCTAAGCACCCAGCATCAACGCCGGCTTGCCTTAAGGATACATTCTGGGGCCAACCCTCTTCCTGATCTTCCAAATCATATTCTGAGATCATTCGTTTACATCTATGCAGATGACACAACTATCTATGGCAGCACTTCAAAGAGCATTGCTGATTAAGACTTTTCTCTTTCTCTCTCTATCCATGTCTCTATCTCTCTCTCTCTCCTCTGACTTGGAGCACGTGGTGCAATGTGTGTAGAAGTGGCTTGCTACGTTTAACTCCTCTAAAACGTTTTTAAAATGATGTCAATTTGTTGGGGACACACTGTTTTCAAAAATATATATAACATAATTCGCTCTGGATTCAATGGGGAACACTATGTCATTTCCACTATGATCATAAAAATTTTTAAATACCGGTGAACAATCTTCTGCGTCCACGACAGTGAAACAAGTCTTTTCTGCGCCATGAGTAAGTTGTTTGAATCGGTAATAAATAAAAATAAAAGTTGCAAACCATCCAAGCGATAACAATTTTCTTAATGACAAGCAATATGGATTTCGTCCTGCAAGACTAACAGCTTACATGCTAACTGTGATATCACACAGGATAAGTGAATCTATCGACATGGGGTTCGTTTCTAGTGCGATAGCTCTTGATATATAAAAGGCCTTCAATAGGGTTTGGCATAAACCATTTAGATATCTAGAAATGTCCTCTCAATCATCAAATAATTCTTCTCCGATAGATCTATAAAATTAGTTATATATATATATATATTTGTTAAGATTAAATAGAGTTGTTCCCCTTGGACCGTTTTGATTAAGTTGCCTCCCTTTGAGAACGTGACTTTACGAGACTTCATTTTGGCAGTATAAATATCGGTCAGCCATCTTTGTTTTGTTTTAGTTCTAGATAATCTTCTTACCGGCCACATGTGCCAAATAAACATATCAACTTATATCCATTTTCATCAGCTTTATGTGTCGTTTTTCAATTGTATTTATTAATTATTGTATTATGTGAGAGTGGGACTAAAAATAAAATATTGTTTATTTCCTGTTCGTGTCGATGTATTCTTTATATTTTATCATGAATTTTATGTAAATTGTTTTTCTTTCCTTTTTGAACCCCATTTGATAGAACCGGATGCAAGAGCCTCTCTTTGATATTCTCCGCACCCAACACCAGCTCGGCTACAGTGTCTCCGTTCAGGAAGAAGTGCTTCGCGGAATTCTAGGCTTTTCTATCGCCATTGAATTCCAGTCTCACAAATTCACGTAAGAACAAACGATTTTGAAAAATTACTTTTTCTTTTCAAGTTTTTGATCAGGAAGCCGGTATCTTCCGACAGCCTGATCTGGTAGCACGAGTTAGAGACAATGTTTTATCATAGAGATGTATAAAATTGAACAATTACTGATTCTTTTTGTTTGTTTGTCCTTTTTTTTGAATTGGTACGATTTATTTATACAAAAAAAAACATTTGTTTTTAGCCCAGAGACTGTGAATAAAAAGGTGCACATGTTCATTAATGAATTCATTGACATGATCACATTGGAGGAATTTCAAGGATTGGTAAGTAATAACTTTTATTTTATTCATTTTCTTTTCACAATTATTTTTGACAATTAAGTATCCGGTAGTGTATTTATTTGCAATTTGTTTTGCTTTCTTTTCTTTTTTTAAACTATACCGTTTTTTTTTTTTCGTTTTTTCTTTTGTATTTGATATTATTTTTTTTACTTGCATAAGATTTCATAAAATTTGATTCCATATTTTGATAAACTCTTGGGACTGATTTTCACTCCGGATCGAAATTGTAAGACTTGTATCCAATCTGTTGCTAAGAAAATGGTTGGATCATTCTACCATTCCAGAAAGTACCACTCTCCACTCACTCAATTCCTCTACCGTCCTAAGATGGGGAGGTACTGCTGCCACATCTGGAGAGGTGCCGCTCAGATCACTCTTTCTTGCCTTGACAGGGTGCAAAGTCGCACAGAAGAGGCGTTGATGATTTTTCTCTACTCAATCGTTATTTCCATGGAAGGTGCTTGACTGAGCTCCAATCTCTTCTCTTCTCTTCAACCCCCTTTCTCACAGAAGAGACGTTGCTAGTCTTTCTCTACTTTATCGTTATTTTCATGGAAGGTGCTCGACTGAGCTCCAATCTCTTCTTTTCTCTACAACCCCCTTTCTCACAGAAGAGACGTTGCTAGTCTTTCTCTACTCTATCGTTATTTCTATGGAAGGTGCTCGACTGAGCTCCAATCTCTGGTTCCTCCTTGTAAGACATTCACAGCGAGAACTCGTTTGACTACCACAGCTGCAAAAAACGTTCTTTTCTTTCTTCATGTGCCGAACATCAAAAATTTCCATGAACAGAGTTTCTTTCCAAGGACTTTCGATCCTGCGGATTACAACATGGTCATCTTCAAATCCAATGTCAATAATTACATGGCATAAACCGTCTTTAATCAAATATTAATTAATATAATTAATAAAATATTATTCATTCAAATATTATTCATTCAATTCATTATTTTCAATCCTCTCATAGTATTCATCATAATTCAACTGAAAATCTATCCATTTCATTAACCTTCATCCTCGGGTCTGTAGTGACCAGAAGAGATTACCCCTCCCCACTAGATTGCAAAATGGATTTTGTACTCTGTCAAGGCAAGAAATAGTGCTCCGAACGGCACCTCCCCACATGTGGCAGCAGTACCTCCCCATCTTAGGACGTATCTGATGTTACGTAGTATTTACAGTAGTGATAATAGTTGATACCCCCCCCCCCCTCCATGGCACACCTGGCGACTCAAGAACGCTCCATGGCAAATTGAAACAATTCTATTGAGTAGATTCGTTTACTTTTGAATTTGTTTTTATAGTTAGATTCTTTAATGGTGTGATGTCACATCCGGTTCTAGGATGTCATTTCCGGGTTTTTTTTAAGCTCATGAATATGAAAGTATCATTGAGATTAATTGCATTAATATTAATTAATTAATTAATATTAATTAATACTAATTAACTAATTAATATTAATTGCTAAGAATTTGTTGAATCTGATGCGTCAAATAAAAGAGATGGTGAATTGGATAAAAATATTGGAACTATTTTCTCATGTTTTTGTTTTGTCTTTTAAAACATTTCTTACAACAGAAAGAAAGTTTAATCACAGCCAAGCAGTGCGAAGACACAAAACTATCTGAAGAATCCCGAAGACATTGGCATGAGATTTCTATTCAGACGTGTGTATTTGATCGGCTGGAAAAAGAGGTAAAGCCCCCCCCCCCACACACACATTTTAATGCTGATTCATTGCAGTCGTATTCCAACTATTTAAATAATAACCTAACAGCTCAAAATGTAATTTTGGCCAGGAGCAAAGTGTAGTATCTGTTCTGATACTGTACTTCATCATTTTTTTGTCCTCGGTCAGTGAAGGAGAAATCCTTCTAGACTGAGACAATTTTAATTGTTACTCTAATCCAGAGTTCCCCTTTCTGGGGAGCTGGATTTTCTCCACATAAAAAGCCGACCTCGTGTCTAACTTTGCCCTCGCGGGGAGCCAAGTAACGAGGAACAGCTCAAAATGTATGAGAGATAACTACATGACAATTTTTCTCCATCTCTTGATGACTTATACGCTATTTTTTTAAAATTGAAACAAAAATTATATTAATGAATCCATCTCTTGATGACTTATACGCTATTTTTTTAAAATTGAAACAAAAATTATATTAATGAATCCATCTCTTGATGACTTATACGCTATTTTTTTAAAATTGAAACAAAAATTATATTAATGAATCCATCTCTTGATGACTTATACACTATTTTTTTAAAATTGAAACAAAAATTATATTAATGAATCCATCTCTTGATGACTTATACGCTATTTTTTTAAAAATTGAAACAAAAATTATATTAATGAATCCATCTCTTGATGACTTATACGCTATTTTTTTAAAATTGAAACAAATTATATTAATGAATCCATCTCTTGATGACTTATACGCTATTTTTTTAAAATTGAAACAAAAATTATATTAATGAATCCATCTCTTGATGACTTATACGCTATTTTTTTAAAAATTGAAACAAAAATTATATTAATGAATCCATCTCTTGATGACTTATACGCTATTTTTTTAAAATTGAAACAAAAATTATATTAATGAATCCATCTCTTGATGACTTGTACGCTATTTTTTTAAAAATTGAAACAAAAATTATATTAATGAATCCATCTCTTGATGACTTATACGCTATTTTTTTAAAATTGAAACAAAAATTATATTAATGAATCCATCTCTTGATGACTTATACGCTATTTTTTTAAAAATTGAAACAAAAATTATATTAATGAATCCATTTCTTGATGACTTATACGCTATTTTTTTAAAAATTGAAACAAAAATTATATTAATGAATCCATCTCTTGATGACTTGTACGCTATTTTTTTAAAAATTGAAACAAAAATTATATTAATGAATCCATCTCTTGATGACTTATACGCTATTTTTTTAAAATTGAAACAAAAATTATATTAATGAATCCATCTCTTGATGACTTATACGCTATTTTTAAAAAAATTGAAACAAAAATTATATTAATGAATCCATCTCTTGATGACTTATACGCTATTTTTTTAAAAATTGAAACAAAAATTATATTAATGAATCCCAGGCAGAGAGTTACCACTGTCGACGAAGGGAAGAGTCTATCAGGCATATGTACGCAGTGTGATGATGTATGGAAGTGAAACCTTGCCAGTAAGAGTTGAGGACATGCGTTGCATGGAGAGAAATGATATGAGAATCATATGATGGATGTGTAATCAGAGTGTTAAAGACGGACTTAGATCTGAAGATTGAATCTGGACAGTATAGAGAGATGTGTTCAGAGGTGACTTCGATCGTATGGTCATATTGAAAGAATGGATGAGAATTCTTGGTTTAGTAAATGTAGAACAGTTGAAGTAGCAGAGTCAGGCCAGTGGGAGGGAGTGATTAGGATGTACTTGGGAGAAAATGGGATAAATAAGACCTGAATAGACATAGAAGGGTGTTCTCCTATCCGCCACTGAGGGACCTGGTGGATGGGAGATAATCGCTTTATACCATATAAATATTTAATTTCGTGTTGTGTTTATTTAGTTTATTGTCTGATTTTTTTATTTTTTTTATTTTCAGATTGAAGCTCTGCAGAATATCAGCTTCGATGGTTTCCTTAGTTACGTGAAGAAGACGTTGCTGAATGATCAGCATATCCTTAATGTCCAGGTAAGAATGAACATTTTTGGTTTCAATGGCGTTCATTTAAAAATATCTTTGATCATATTTTTATTGAAATCAAATTTACACTCAATTGTTTAGTTCAAATGCGTGAAAGTAATTTGTTTTTAACCCAAAAAATGAGTGCACCTTATTGAAAAAATTCTCCGATCTTAATGAAATTTTCAGTCTTCATCTATATATATATATATGGAATAAAGAATAAGCAATTCAACAACTAACAAAAATAAACTCAAAAACTCATCTTGTAAAGTTCCACCGAGATATTTCGGCCGTAGATACGACCATTTTCGATCAGTTAATAAACTTTATTTCAAAATGGAAAAGTTTTCAAATTTATACAGAGAATGCGATTGGAAGAAAATGTCACGTGCAGAGAACAACAAAACGGGGAGAAAAACAAAATGTCGATTTACCCTTTCTCACGTTTGCTCTCGCTTTCTCTTCTTCTTCGTTTCGTCTTCTTCAACTGACGTTCTAAAGATACTGGTTGATTGGTATCTCTTTCTTCTTCTTCCTCTTCTTCATCTTCCTTTTCTTTCTCTTTTCATAACATTCTTCGCATTCCTTTTTCTCCCCGTTTTGTTGTTCTCTGCACATGACATTTTCTTCCAATCGCATTCTCTGTATAAATTTGAAAACTTTTCTGTTTTGAAATAAAATTTATTAACTGATCGAAAATGGTCGTATCTACGGCCGAAATATCTCGGTGGAACTTTACAAGATGAGTTTTTGAGTTTATTTTTGTTAGTTGTTGAATTGCTTATTCTTTATTCCATTTTTATTTTTACATATTGTCTGAAACATTGTTTCTTTTTTTCCCATATATATATATATATGTTATATTACATTCGTATGGGCTTCCATACGTGCTCCCCGAGCCGGAAGTCGTTAGCTGACGTGTATAAAACTGGCCATATCTGCCACCATTTTGTATTCCTCTTTTTAGTTGAATAAAGCTTGGCTTCCAAGTAACACGTGTTTTTTATTACAATTTATTCAACTAAAAAAAAAGATTTTTTTAAAGTCTACCACGATACTAAAATGGATGTGACATGGAAACCAAAATGCCTAGACATTGATCCCAGTCTACCGACAGCTGCCAAGGAATTGCTGGCGTGCAATATTAAGTAATTACCTTGAAGATTATGAAGATAGGATACCAAACAAATACAGAGCCCTGTTAAGCTGTGTGAGTTCTAATGTTTATGAATTTATAGCGACATGTACGAACTTTGATGCTGCTATAGCGAAGCTGGACAGCTTGTTTATTAAAACAACGAATGAAGTCTTTGCAAGACATATATTAGCAACCAGACGGCAGAAGCCGGGAGAAACAATGGACGAATTTTTCCGAGAGTTGGAGAAACTAAAAAGGAAATCGCAACATCGGACGCATCACACTCTACCTCAAAGGGCAAGTTTTCATCCACTGTCTGCAGAGTGGCCTTTTCTAATTCTATTTTCAGCAAGTTGAATGATTTCAAGGCCTTCTCTTCCAATGGGAATTTTCTGGCATTTTTTAGCGGTTCAATTTTGTTAGAAAATTCATGTATCCATTTTGCATAGTACACAAACATTCCAATTATCCTTTTAAGTGATTTTAAGTTCTCTATTTAAATTTATAGTATAAGAAAGAGTTTCTCTATCTGGATGTCTGTCTGTCCGTCAGCGTAATCTCACTCATATATTACTCGGGCAAGTAGTATATATAGTCCTACGAAAACTGGCCGAAACAACATACTTTTTTCCGAATTTACGTAATTAATTTGTTTTTAAGGTCTGGACCATACAGAGAATAAAGACCTCCCACATCAATTTATTTTTTAATGTTGGGTGCGTTTTTTCTTTTATTTACGAAACTTTTTGATAATAAATGAATGTATTGAAAACGAGTAATCTTAAACGAAACATTGCAGAATTGAGAATACTCGTTCTAAAATGTTTTCGTGTCACTATTTACTTTGGATGTTTCAAAAGTTTTGTAAACGGTCAACCGGAAGAGACCGGTGAAGAAAGAAAGGCATTCCTTTCGCTGTATGACTGATGTGTGGGTCTTTATTCCCTGTACAGTCCTAATAAAAACTGTACACTTATAACTGGTATTGTCAAATTTCCATATGTATTTATAATATTTTCCTCAATAGTAATATTAATAAAAAATTATTAATATAATTAATTAAAGACATTTTATTCAAAAAAACGTGGCCGAGTAGCCACAAAAAATGTTTGGAAATAAAGCAATGTATTAATTTGGAAAACTGCAGGCTCATTCTTCCGGAAATGACGTCATTGTGAGAGAGAAACGGGGGAGGGGCATCGTCATTGTTTATTTTTGGGTTTACGCTTATTTAACTGTGTAAGTAAACTATACTCAATGTCTGTGTTGCTTTTATGTGTTCCCTATAGAAAGAAAGGTTAGAGAATCTACATAAAATCTAGAAGTGTATTCTTATGTAAAATTTACCGTGAAAAACAATGGAAGTGTTCCCGAATCTCTAAGTGCACCCTTTAGGGGTCTATGAGGGCCCCCTTAAAACATAGCATTTAAGTTTCATAAAAATAGGTTATGTATAAAATTTGGGGGGGAAGACAATGGAAGTGGTCCCAAATCTCTAAGTGCTCTCCTAACCTAAGGGAGCCTAAACCTCCTTTAAAACTTGAAATATATTTTGTTGAAATTTATATCATAAAAAAAAAAAAAATAAATAAAAAACCTATTCAGTGTGTCAATTCTACAGACCATTTTTTTTCTCTTACACAGGTGGTTGGCAAAAAACCTCCCAAGAAGAAGAAGAAAAACAAAAAGAACACTTCGTCCGATCCTGGACCAGCACCGTCTCATCCGTCCAGCACCGCCTCAAACTCCTCAGACCATTCTGCTTTAAATTTGAAATCGGCTTATTCTATGCTGACTTGCCGCTGTGTGCCGGGCGAAGCAAACGCAAAGTGTGTTCAGGTGACAAACATCGCAGACTTCAAAAAGGGATTGAATCATTTTCAACCACATAAGATTTTGTCATGAGACAATCACGACTTCTTTGACTACAATGGGAGAAATGAAGAAACGGAAAATTGTCGGCCATCTTTAACAAAAATGAAAAAAAAAACAAAAAAAAAACGTTGAATAATAAATTAAACTAAAAATTTATTTTTTATTTTTGTCTTGTGTTTGTAGAATCCTCTGCTCGATAATAAAAAAAGAAAATGTGTATTTATTTAGATATAATATATATATATATATATATATATTATATGTATATATATATAGAGATAGAAGAAAAAAAGAGTGATAAATATGCGACGATTGTTCAAATTTATTTCAAATTTCAATTGTTCAATGCAAGGTGTATTCAGTAATAAACTAGTGTTTATTATTATTTCCTTAAGCCAAGGCTTCATATTCTACAATTCATTTGACTTCTTTTCAACGGAATTTTACCACCCGGACAATCTGCATATATTTTTCACGGAATTTTTCTTTTCATTCACTGCGTTTTTTTAACAAAAATTCCTTTAATAATAATTTTCATATTTTTCAAATATTTGAACTTTGGTTTTTTCGAAAGCCAACTTATCCATCTGTATTTCTCCTCTGATGATAAGATTTCGATCTTTGAAAAGCCTTGGCTTAAGGAAAGAATAATAAACACTAGTTTATTACTGAATACACCTTGCATTGAACAATTGAAATTTGAAATAAATTTGGACAATCGTCGCATATTTATCACTCTTTTTTCTTCTATCTCTACAATTGCTCTATCTCGTATATTGAGCTAATTCTCTTCACAATAGGTTCCATCTACTAAAAGTTTTTACTTTGGTTTATATTTGATCCTATATATACATATATATTTCTGCGGTGCACTCTCTGAACCAATAGCTATTGAGAACGGTGTTAAACAGGGTAACATTCATGCACCGACGTTGTTCTCTCTATATATTTTGCAACGACCCTCTTCCATGCCTTTAAGAACTGTAACGTCGGTGTTCTCATACGTTTCCGAACCACTGGTAAGGTCTTTAGCCTAGCCCCGATTTAATGCAAAGTCCGAGACTTTCAAAACCCTTGTACGGGAGTTCCTCTATGCAGTCTTCGTTGGCCACACCGAGGAGGATATGCAGATGATAATGGACCTCTTTTCTCGAGCATGTACCACCTTTGGACTCACCATCAATCTGGAGAAGAGTAAAGTAATGCTCACTACTCCAATATGTAGAGCTCAACATCTACGTCAAAGGAACTAGATTAAGTGTTAGTGGACTCTGGCCTTGCCGGCCTGTTTCCGCTTAGCAGATTTCACTGCTCGAAACATTAATTTTAAATAATAAACATTTCATTAGTAATGGTTGTAAACACAAAACAAAATTTTTCTCATTTATTCGTAAATGTATGCAATATATATATACTAGCGGAACCCGTCGCCCGGCGTTGCACGGGAGAAAGTACTACCTATTGCATGACGTCAAATAAAAAAAAAGGAAATTACCTATTCCCCCCCCCCCCCCCCCTATTGTGTTGCCGAATGTTTTAAATTAAAAAAGTGGTAGAGTAGAATGGGATCGAACGCTAAAACAGGTTATTATGAATCCTGCCTTCTTACCGACTGCACCACGCATTCGGATTAAAATAGATGTGAAAATAAGTCAATTAACTTAATAATAAATAAGAACCGGTGTTTTGTGAAAATTAAACTGTGTGTATTAGTTCCCGGTGTCGATGAGTAGAGTGACAGTACAGAATTGTTAGAGAGAAAAGTTTTTGCTACCACCTATATGGAGTTGGTTTTTAGGAGAGTCGTGGATGGCAGGCCAAATGTAATATTTAGTGTAAGCTGGGAAAAAAGAATAACAAATGTACTAAAACACGCTCGAGTGAATAAGTGTAATATAATGGTGAGTTTAGTAGCCTGTGATGCATGTGGTTATTTTCCTATTCTCCGAGAAGGTACAGGGGAATAATCGTCTCTACTTTATATATTAGATATCTAAATGAATAAATGCGAAAGTTTTTTTCATTTATCATTCCTATATTATAATCAAAACTGTTTATTAAACTAATAATACAACATAAAAGCTTGATATTCTGTATATATAGTGGAGATAAAAGATTAAGAGAGAACCTTTTGACTGCCTAATTTGCATAACTATTTTTTAAATCGTTCATAATTAATTAATGCTTAGTATTATTAATTTGGAATTGCATTGGCTTATGTTTGCTATCTATATGCAATAGTTTCGTCTATATTAACAGTAATTAAAGTTATTTAATAAATAAAACGGATAAATATCTAAAACACCTTAAGTTTTAACTCCTTGCGCTCACTGACGACCTTACCGGCGAGGCAGAAGCGAGACGAGAAAGGGGGAGTGGGAGGGAGAGTGTGGTTGTCTCGCTCGCTCCTCCGATAATCAAGTCGGTCCCTCTAAAGAAATACTAAAAATGTGTCCAGGAACAAAGATCGTGCGGCAATTGTGTAAAGTTGAATTAACTTTAAATTTTGATTTTACCACTCAATATTTGATTTTACCGCTCAATATTTGCAAAACTAAAGGCAGAGAAGGGGTGGGGATTTAAGTCGGATGATACCATTCATCATCATCATCATCATCTTCGGTTTAACGTCCATTTTACATGCTGGCATTTGTTGGACAGCTTTTAGAAGTTTCCTTTCCTCTATTTATCCCTTTCTCTCAAATCCATCTTTATCATTTCCTCATGTTTTCCTTGCCAACTGACCGTCCCACATCTATGGCAAAAGTTCAATGCAATATATATATACACACACACACACACAATCTTGCATTGAATTTAATTTCTGCCATTACTAACTAGCAGAGCGTTACCACTGTCGACCGAGGGAAGAGTCTGTCTGGGGTTTGAATCAGTCGACCGACTGAACAGTTATCTTCCACACTGATGATTCCATTAGGATGAAACGTATGGATAATAATAATAATAAAAATTTATCAAATAATTATATATATATATATATTATATATACCCTGCCCTCGACTTTGCAGATCCGTTGGAAAACATCCTCCCCAAAGATGTCCACTTGAAATAAGAGACTGGTGACGGTGCGGAAAAACCACAAGATAAGTAGCCATGATCGTAACCTGGGAATGTCCGGCGTCAAAGACGATGCAACGTAGTCAGCATCTTCAGAAGTCTAAAAAGCTCCGTAAAAGGAGGGATTTTGTGATCGGCAACGAGTCTTCAGACACCATATGGAGGTGAGATGAGAAAGCAAAATATAATTGATAAGATCGATAAGTTGCTGAACCTTGGAAAGGGGGGGGGGGATTCTGGCTGAACACGGCAAGAGAGGGGCTAACATCCAGGCTGGATAGACCGTGCGACTCTGAGAAAGGATAGAGACGGTCACTGTGGAAAGAAGTCCACATTTTTTTTTAATACTAAATGAGAGACTAATTTGTGGCTAATATCTTTGAAGGTTGCAAAATCCAAACTATGGATTTGGCCACGAAATGTGGACGCAAACAATAAATGTGTTTTTTTTATTTGGATGAGAACCTTTTATTCCAGTTCATCGGAATGAAAGACTATGAATGAAAATGTACTACCTTTTACAGGGCTTGAACTCGGCCTTCTGATTGAGATTTTTGTGTTTAATACACATCCCGCCATTCGCCCTTCTTTGAAATAACCTCAAAACCGACAAATGTAATTTCCATCATTTTTATTAAAAAAATACTTAGAGTAGAAAATTGTCAGTAAAAGGCCTAACATCTCGTTGTAAAATGAAAGAAGCATCGAAATATCTTCCGCCAATAAAAAAAAAACAAAAAAAAAAAAAAGAAGTTTGGTCAAATTCGTAAACATCGGACAATTTTTACAGACAATTTTCTAATCTGCTCTTTGAGCGGCATCACAAAGTATTTACATAATTGCTTTGGTTATATTTGAATATCCAACGCCGACACACGTAAGGAGGAGCTTCTCACCACCCAAATGTAATTCCTCGTCTTTGTCTTCCTTTTTCTTTTCATCCACTTTGAACATCACTTGGAAGAAATCTCGTATGTGTTTCATGACGCCCATTCTGTTGAAAGAAATTTGGAGAAAATTATTTTTGTGTTTATTAAAAAAAAAAAAGTTATTTTTCTTTGTACAGTTTTATAACCATACTGCCCCCCGACAACCGTCGACCACCAACGTTTGTGCCGCGAGTTTCCTTCTTCATCTTATCCTGGCCTTGTCGACTCTAGCATTGATGATCGCTGAGGGCGCATGCACCGGTTTACAATTTCTATTCAACAAAAGTAACAAAGCACACACATACATTGTGTAAGAACGACGCGTTGGACACGGGTGTGTGTGTGTGTTGTTGGGGCCTCGCTGCTAGTGTCCACATCGTAGTTAAATTCCGATCTTTCAAGTTCAGAATCTCAGCTAACACTAACCCCATCAAAAGACCTCCTCTGAACAACAGTTATCAAAAGAGACAGAGAGTGTTGGAAATCTTGGGAGACTTGTTACTCCGATTCCGGGGAACACCACTTGTGATCAATTGGTGATAATGACATCTGTGAGAACTCCTAGTGGGTAGATAATCTAAATGAATAAATGCGAAAGTTTTCTTCATTTATCACACCCATATTACACTCAAAACAGCTCACTATTATTTAAAACAATAATACAAGTCTTTGAAATACTGTATATATAGTAGAGAGCAAAGACCCAAAGCTATTTGTATGACTAATTTGCATAACTATTTTGTAAACAGTTAATAATAAATTCATGTTTGGTGCTATTCATTTTTAATTTTATTGTCCTATTTTCCTAATATATATATATATATATATATATGAAAAAGGAAAAACCAAGAGATATTTTTTTATATATTCATCAACGTTTCGTCTTTATTTGTAAGACTTCCTCAGGATGATAATTTTAAGAAAAATGTTATGCAAGTACATCGAAATAGCCTAGATTAATAACCGGGTAGGTTTTAAAATTTTTGCTTGTAATAAATAAAACATCCCAAAACACTTACGTATAGGGAGAGAGAGGTCCGGTCTGTACTTTTGAGACATCTTGGGCACCAAGGACCATGAGTAGCGCCGCTAAGCTCTGATTGGTAGAATCTATGCACCCACCCTGAAAAGCAAAAAATGCAGATCAGAAAATACAGTGAATCCGAACAAACTTGATATCGTGCATGCATTTCAAAATAGAAATGGATCTTCGGTGAGTAATTTTCCATGGTAAATGATGAGTTTGAAGGGTTAGACAGTTTCTTCATAGTCGCTACTCAAGGGAGGCGCGAGAGCGCTCTATCCCTTAATAGACTTCAAAAAACGGCCTATGCTAGAAATCTCATTTATTTGATCAATCATAACTCAAAAACCAATAAACCAAATTAGTTAAAACTTAGCACAAATTTTTTTTTTTTGATAGGTTCTATAAGTGTGTTGAATTTCAGCATCATTAGTCAAGGCAACCCAGAGATCCAGAAAGGTCAGACATGATTTTGTGTTATCCGTGTGTACGTACGTACGTATGTGCCACCCTGTATCTCATTAACTATTTGATGGATTCAGCTGATTTTTGGCAGAGATAGAGATTCTAGGGTCTAGTAGATGCCATTTTAATTTCAGTTTATCATATACCTTAGTTTTCCAGAAAATTCCAAAAAACCTTAAAAATGACCATTGTATTGAGGCATAGCCTTTACAAAAGCAGTGATATTCCATGATAAATGCCAGTATACTGAAATCATATGCCCTTAATAGGGTTAAGATGAAAATTCATATACACTAAATGTACAAAAGCATGGAAATTCCCATTTTTTTTACACTTTTATTGTCATTAAGGGTATGCGAGCACAACAGGGCTATGTATTTTACTGGTAGGAATTTTTCGTCAGCGCACCTCACACACTTCATCCACTTTATACTGTAGTGATGTAATAATGAAATGGTTTGGTTGATATGTAGTCATATCCTTAATTAATGACAATAAAAGTGTACAAATTTTGGAATTTCCTTGCTTTTGTACATTTAGTGTATATGAATTTTCATCTTAACCCTATTAAGGGCATATGATTTCAGTATACTGGCATTTTTCATGGAATATATATATATATATATATTGCTTCCCTTATTTTGTCTTTTAGTCCTCACATCCCATGAGCGATGTTTCTGACAACGTGTGAAGAATTTCATTCTTTTTTCAAACCATTCTAATAAAATTCATCATTAAAACAACATTCAAAGTTAAAGAATTACTATGGAGTTAATGACTGGTATCTATTTATATATATATATATATATATTAAAATATTAAAGATTATGACATTAAGAAGGTTTTGGAGTTAAAGTCAATTTAGTATTACGTAGTAATAGTTAAAATAAAATAGTCACGTTTTGGAGTTAAAATCAATTTAGTATTACGTAGTAATAGTTAAAATAAAATAGTCACGTTTTGGAGTTAAAATCAATTTAGTATTACGTAGTAATAGTTAAAATAAAATAGTCACGTTTTGGAGTTAAAATCAATTTAGTATTACGTAGTAATAGTTAAAATAAAATAGTCACGTTTTGGAGTTAAAATCAATTTAGTATTACGTAGTAATAGAAAAAAACAAGACGTTCTAATACTTTTTCATCTTGAGCGATACAAAATAAAAACATGGCGACATTCTGTAAGACTCCATTTTGTGAAAATCACGCTTCTTGTAGCATATTTACACATTTCAAACAGGTTTTTCTTCAGATAAGATTTTAAGTCGAATAGGTTCCTCATTTAACAATATTAAAAAAAAAAAAGACAACATAAAACTATTTTTATCGCCTATACGCCATTTGTTTTATCGAATTATGTTTTCCTCTTCCGACTCATCATTAACCCGTTGCACTTTGAATTCAATCTCTGGTTGTTTTATTTATTGCGAGTCACGGGTAAAATCCACTCGAGGATAACAGTTAATAGAATGAATGTCAGTTGAATGATGAAGAATATTATGAGAGGATTGAAAACGATGAATGGAATGAACAAAATTTGATGACATGAGGACGGTTTATGACAGGTGTTTATTGACATTAGATTCGAAGACGACCATGTTGTAGCCTGCAGGAAAACAAGCATGTGGTAATGTGTTTCACAGATGGAAAGTTCTTGGAAATAAACTGTTCATGGAAATTGTTGTGGTAAAAATGTTGTGAATGTTTCACGAGGGGAAAGAGGGATCTCCAAAGATGGAAGCTCAGTCGATAGAGTAGAGAAAGACTAGCAACGGCTGTTCTGTGAGGGTAGGAACTGTAGGGAAAAGAAGAGATAGCGGAGTCGATATTTTAGACTCTGCCAAGGCAAGAGAGGTTTCTTTGAAAAAAAACAAAAAAAAAACTGATTGTCAAGATTTTTATTTACGAATACAAGAATTTTTTTGGGGGGGGGGGCGTGGAGAGAAAAGATTTTAACAATTGATTTTGTGCTTTGTTTTTACAAAGCACAAAATCAATTATCAAAATAGTTTTGAAATTTCTTTTAGTGGAAACATGTCCTGCCAGGTTTTTTTAACAGTTTCTGTATTTTCCGCTTTCCGTGCGATCACGAAAAATCGTAAATCTATTTGTCATACTGTTACGTCTGATGATTACACATCGTTATCGGTTTAACAACAACTCAAAAATGAAGGAAGGACGAAGTAGAACCTTTAAAAAATTTATTTAACAAAAACACCGATTTAATGAAATGTCGAAAAACGCTGGACGCGAGATGCTTGTTTGATTGTGAGAGCTGTTCTGTTTACTGTTCAACTGTCATGGCAGACGACTTCTTTTATCCAAGGGCGATAACTCTTTCTTTTGTTCCAAGAGAAATAACTATTCTGTCTTTTTAGGTTGCCCTAACACATACTTAATAGTTAACTATTTCATGTTTAAAAGAGCAAGGGTCAAAAGTTGTAAACTAAAAAACATTTAATTTTAATTAATGGTGGGAATTCTCTTTTATAACCAAAACGACGTTAAAAAAATTTCCAACCGGAAGTTTGCAGTCATTTATACAATTAATGTAATTTTTTTTTTTACATGTCATTCTTGCATTTCTTCAAAACATTTTTGTCAGCTCATAATCGCTTCGCTACTTGAAATACTTTAAACATTAATTAAAAATAATAAACATTTTATTCATAATTTTGTTGCAAACACAAAACAAAATTTTTTTTCTCATTTATTCATATAGACAGACAAATATTAATATTTTAGGCTTTTCGATACAACTTTATCTTTTAAATGTGACCATAAAGAAAGGAAATGAGAAATCAATTCGCTTTTTCACTTGCAATTTAGAAATAGATCACAACTTGCAGTTCTGCATCTTTAAATTACGCTTAAAATTAAAGTTTTAATTTTCTTACCCGATAAATTTCTTCTAATAATAAATATGCAGCTCTGGTCCCAACTTCTTCGGCAACCGACGGCCCTTGGTCAGAGCCTTTTGGGTTGGATATTGCTTCCGCAGACAGATAAGCACCCTTTGTAGTTTCGGCCACAAGTGTCAGTCCGAAGCCAGGAGATCTAAAAGTAAAATAATATTAGTTCGATTCAAATAAAAAAACTAAAATAAAAAAAAAGAACCGATGATTTGCGATGAAAATGCGATTTAAAATTTAAGTGCGACAAACCACCATCTTTGTTTTTCCAGCCAATAATCACAACACCACCAAGCAAGGAAGACCACTCTAAGAAACTTACACCCAAGGAATAAAACTCTGATATCTCAATACAAGGGAGATAACTTAAGATAACAGACCAATCGAGCCTCTTATTGAGATGCGTGGACACATCTAAATTTAAAAAAAAAAAGTTAATTTATATCCGATATTTTTTTTATGAGATCGTCCAACAAGAACAATTATTAAATAACCCGTTTGTAACAAAACAGAGGAAGATTAAATCCAGACAGTATAGGGAGACGTGTGCGGAACAAGAAACGTAGAAAGATAGCATTACAGTAAAGTTTACTGACTTATCTTTTGAACTTCCTTTGGTGATAAGAGCATATCTTTGAAAAGTCATGGATTAAGGAAAGAAAAATATGAAAGTTGGAATAGAAAGACAGCAAAACCAGAGAAAGAACACCATCACATGAGCCATTATTATTATTATTATTATTATTATTATTATTGTTATTATTATTATTTGTACTCACTAGGAGTTATCACACAAGTCATTGTCAGTACTTGACCCTTCACGACAATTGTGTGTTGTATCAGCCAAAACTGGTGCCATTGTAAAATAATGATGCAGATATGTTGAGTAATAACGCATAAGACGTCACGGGGAGGCTTAAAGCATAACCCCGCAACAATGAAGAAAAGCCGAAGACTAGATAGATTGTCAATTAGGCTAAAAGAACAACGGAAATGAATTGGTGACCTTTGAATGAGCCCAGGTGTGTGAGGTCGACGAGTTCATTTCAGAGTATTATGTCAAAAAAACAAAAAAAAAAACGACTCGGTAATCTTTAAAAGAGTCAGGTGCACAAGGCCAGAAGAAGAAGGCACCTGGAGTGCAAAGTCAGAAATTAAAATGGCGGTTGTAAACGAAGGAAGAAGGAGCGCTTACGTAGCAGAAATCGAGTTGGGAGGATATATAGAAAAAGTTGTTGTGGGTCAGCTCCGAAGAGAGATACCCCCACTATAGCCGAACTGCCGTAAACAACTGGCGTGGGGATCACAAGCCTTCCCGAGATTCCGGGAGCAGACTGCTACAGAACATATTGTCGTGTTTCCCTCTAGGTTGCAAGGTAAATCACTCTGCCTGGTTTTCGTGAAAATAACCTACGTTGGGTAGAGTCGAAAATCAACCGTCGTCAAAGTAAAGAAAGAGGTTTTTTCGTGAGACAAGGGAAAGAACAATAATGCCGAAAGACTTTTGTTAACAAAGAAATATTTAATTATATATATAAGTGTATACCCAACTTACACCAGCTGGTGGTGAAAAATAAAGAAACAGAGTTTCTCGAGCACGTCCTTGTCTCTATCGTTGTGTTTTGTTTGATGCCATCGTAATCCCTCCTGTAAGTACCCGATGTATTTCTAGAAAGAATTCTAACTAGAAATATATCGGGGGAAACCAATGCCAACACTAGAATCATCTGATTGCCACAAACCTTGGGATTGTACTTTCCACTGTTAATCGAGAGAAAAGGGAAAATAATTAATATCATCTCACCCGAGTCGATCAGGACCCTCTGGCAGTGGTTTCTGTTTTTAATGATAAGGGTGTCTATTTACTTTTGCCTTAAAACAACCAATGTTTTATTTTGAGAGGTTTAAAATGACAATTGGTTTTTCGACCAAATGACAGACTTGCACCGATTGCAAAGCTCTTTCGACCGAACACAGAAAAACAGACCTGTTTGCTTAAAATCCTGACTCTACTCAGCGCCCGACCGAAACAAACACGCCTCCTGCCTGTTTTTGTTCAAACGTATCTAAACATTGTCATTTGGGGTTAAAAAGAAAGGGGGGGGGGGAAATGCTGGGACCTTTTGCCCACTGTAAATAAAGATTTTATACTCACTTTCCGCATTCTTTACCTCTGCAGTGGTCCGTATGGATGTAAATGTCTGGAAGGAACTGATTTAGAATCGCACGAGCCGCTTCGACTAGTCTGTTAACTGTAGCGGGAGCGACGCGTACACACCAGCTGAGAAGGGAAATTAAGGAATGTCTACAATCAAAACAAAGCGTTTCACGCTTGAAGCTGTAAATTTTTAAAGATCCATGCGTTCTTTTATAGAATAGTGGCTCCTTCAAGAAATTTTTTTTCTTCTTTGATTTACGAGCACAAATTAAGCAGAATACTCAATTTCGTCTATAAACTTTAATTCTAGTCAAAAATGACCTTTTATCTTCCAATTTAAAGAATTTAAAATAACTTTTGAATTTCCCCAGGATTATGAATAAATTACTGTGGAACCACTTATATATATATATATTATGGCAGCATGAACGGAAGACGAGTTTCATTGTTCATGATTAAAAGTTAATCAAGATAAAAAAAGACAGCCGGCCGGTTTCACCATCTCTTAACAAAAGCTGTATCGAGGGATTTAAAAAAAGGGGGTGAAAAGAGAGAGTACAGAAATTAAAATAGCGTTATGTTATATGTACAATGGAGGATGAATCTTAGAGACTGATCACATCTGGTTCTAATAGACACTGCCTTTGTTTTCAAAGGGAGGGATGTTTTAGACGAACGTGGACCATCTCCAAGATTTTTAGATGGTATAGTGAGTAAGCATGATTGAGAATGGTGAAGGAGTCCATGCTAAATTCGGGTTTTTAAGTAAATGGTCTGTAATGGAAGACCCGTATGTTATTTTGAACGTCCCATCTAAATGTAAGCATATCTTCATCCGATTCCCTGCTACCACCATCCATCCCTCATTACACTAAAAAAGATCGTGGGAAGCGTCTGAAAATTTGGTTGTTTTTTTTTTTAAAGACATTTTGTATTACTATACGTCAAAAAATAAGAAATATATAAACAGTTAAATATTTTTTGCATTCGTTTTTTATACATACATATATATCACAAGAAATACATGTGGATACCACATGCAATATATATATATATATATATATATATATATATATATACACACACACATACATATGTATGAAATATTAATATAAAATGGATTTTATATCGTTAAATATAGACTTGTATAAGAATAAATCTTATGGAAAGAGCTAAAAGAATCACATCCAAATTGCTGTTGAGAAGCTCAATATTTCCTATGTAATAAAAAGAGTTTAATTATTTATAATGTTATTGTTCATCAACTTAATGATGACTTAATGATGACTACCATTAAACTTCCAGAAACATACATAAAATTCTTGTTCATCTAAAGATTTTCATTCCAAATTTGGATTAAAATGATATTATATATAATGTTATATATTGTTGCCACATCTGGGCTGGTGCATCATCCGCTAGTCTCTCCCTCTTAGACAAGGTCCAAAAAAGAGTCGGCAACTTAATAGGTCTCTCACTATCCACCAAGCTCCAGCCTCTGTCCCATCGCCGCAATGTTGCTTCCTTGTGCTTGTTTTACAAATACTTCAATGGATTGTGCTCTGACGAACTTGCTGCTCTGGTGCCCCCACGACGCAAATTCACTAGACCAACCCAACAATCTGCCAAATTCCATCCATTCACTGTGGAGGTCCCCAGATGCCGGAGAGCTTTCTACTCAAATAGCTTCTTTCCTCGTGCTGCCGGCCCCTGGAATTTCCTCCCTGCCCCCTGTTTCTCCCGATGGTACTGACATGCAGAAATTTAAAACTAATGTAAACAGACATCTCGTTGCGCAGCTCCCAATTTAGGTTGACCCTCCCAAACCTCCCTTTTTTTTTCTCAGCCCCTTACGTCTACAGTGGCGGCCTGCCTTGTTTGGGGTGAACTATGTTAAAAAAAAATATACATATATAACAACGGAAAAAAATGTCTAACTTGATGTACATATGTATTTACATGTGTCTGTTTAGTGTCCGTTTATTGTATTTGATGAGGAGTGCACAATTTCTGCATGTTGTAATTAATTACTAATTTGCTGTTACGTCGTCTTTTGTTTTTATTTTCTTCTTATTATGACGAATAATTAAATTAGGAGTTGGGCGAAAGAGTACCTTATAGGCAAGTCCCCGCTCCCGCTAACATTTTTATATTTGAAAATTAAATAAAGACGTCTTAGCAGTCAAAATGGATTTTGAAAATTGGATGACAGAAAATAATTTTTTGATGGAATTAAAGTTTATCAGCAAATATCGAGTATTAGGGGTAATTTTTCTTTGCCCACAGCTGTTCTACATCTATTAAACCAAGAACTCCATCCATTCTTTCAATGTGACCAAACCAACAAAGTCTCCTGTTCTGCATACATTTCCCTATATTGTTCAGATTTAATCTTCCTCTAAGCTCATCAGAACTAAGCCTGCCTTTAACACTCACATTACACATCCATCGTATCATTCTCATATCATTTCTCTCCATGCAACGCATGTCCTCAACCCTCACTGGCCAGGTTTCACTTCCATACACATACCTGATAGACTCTTCCCTTGGTCGATAGTGGTAACGCTCTGCTGGTTAGTAATGGCAGAAGTTTCCTGAGCTAACTCCATCCACTCCTAATACCATCCACTCCCTGTGCGCTAATGGTATCACCAAGGTAACAAAACCTTTGAACAACCGCAATAGCTTCACCATTCAAATATATTTATGTGCAATCCTAAGCTTAACCTGCCTTGACTCAAAGTCAGTTCTAACATACTTACAATCATTTATCAATAGAAAAGTAAAAGAAATTAATGAGTCGAGAAAAGTCCATGGAAGAGCTGACAGTTGAATTTTGGGACATTGAATTAAGCTTTGCCAGAAAAAAGGATACGCTGTTCCTCGGATTTTTTTCACTTTTCCAGGTTCTGTGAAATTAAGAGGACGCAATTTCTGACGACAAGGGCAGGTAAATACAATCTCTCCTCCTCCTTCAGGCCCTGGTCCCCTACGAGTTGTCTAAAAAAAAAATAAAAAATATGTCACCTTTTTGATTTAGTGTTAAAACATAGCAAAATATTTCACAAAGAAACAGAAACATTCACTCTAAATAAAAAAAATATTGTCCTCATCTACTTTTAAATGTTGATATAATTTTTAATGTTTTCCGTTTACGTATTGTATCCAAGATTTTGATAAACTCTCATAGTGAGATTTTAATCTAGATTTTCCACCTGTGCCATTTTTTCTTACTTATCCACCTGTGCCATTTTTTCTTCATATTCATCCACCTGTGCCATTTTTTCTTATTCATCCGCCGGTGCCATTTTTTCTTATTCATCCGCCGGTGCCATTTTTTCTTATTCATCCGCCGGTGCCATTTTTTCTTATTCATCCGCCGGTGCCATTTTTTCTTATTCATCCACAGGTGCCATTTTTCTTATTTATCCACTTGTGCCATTTTTCTTATTTATCCACTTGTGCCATTTTTACTTACATTTGTTATTATGATCTATAAATTTTAGTTTTACTGATAGTTAAAAATCAATAAATGTTTTATCATTAGTACCAGCAATAGAAAATTAATAATAAAATTTTTTTTTTTTAAATCATTTTTGCAATCGGAAATTAGGCTCAACTTTTTCTGATTCCATAAAAAGTTCTGATTTTTCCAATTCCAATTAATCGTCCGAACTAATTAAAATAAGTTAGTAGTAAGCGAGTATATGCCATGATACTAATTGGACAACTACAAAAATGGTAAAACATAACTCTTTTAGGGGTCGATACTCTTTATGTTGACAAAAAAAAGAAACTCTTGATTCAGTCAACATAAAAAAATAAAAAATAAAATTTTTCACCTTTAATTCCAAATCTTCATCAGTGCCAAGAAATTTTTGTAAAACAGGTAAACTGGAAAATTTGATGTGATCAACCTGAAAGATAAGACATTTTGTTCCATTGAATTACAGACAGACATTTCTCTTTATTATATACAAGCAAAATTACTCCCCCCCCTCCTCCCGAGCAGCAATTAATCAAGCTGTAGCCTTCTTTACAGAAAGACAAAGAAACAATTTTCATTTCACATTTTGGTCATTTGGAGACAAAACAACAAAAAGATAATTGTCATGGTGTTATTTGATATATTCCAATGTTGTGTATATATGTAAGAAAATAGGAGAATCAAATTACAAACGAATCGTACAGAATATTAATTTATTAGAAAATGTTTATAAAATAAATATGTAGTACAAAACTTATGTATGGGGAATTATTTTTACTCATCATCGGACTGGTATTCTTATACATACATATACATATATATATATATATATATATATATATATATATGTGTGTATTTAGGCAGCATTTTCTCATTTATACAAACATCAAAAAAATTAATAAGTGTTCCATAGGTTTCACAAACGTTTGATTCTTCGTCGAATCATCCTCAAGTGGCAAAAGCAAATGAACAAAAAAGCAAATGAACAAAAAAGCTGGAGAAAGAATTTTGAAAAGACGGTGCAGAAACGCGCATAGAACGTTTTTCGCATTGTTCTAGGAAGTTGTTGACGATTTAAATTTAGCAACGCTGGATGGCATCACAGAACATTTGGAGAAATTTTTTTTGTCTTTAATACAAAAAAAGACCATCAGAAAAATTGCAAAAATAAAAAAGGTGTAATTAAATAGACAAATTCTGTTATTTTTAACAATGTTTGCATAAATGAGAAAATGCTGCCTAAATACACACAATCTATATATATATATATATAATAATGGTAATAATCCAGGTGAAAAATATCCACAGGGTGGTAATCCAGAGAATTTTAACCGGGTTTATAAAAAGTGCTCAATATCAAAATAGAGCTTTATATATGATAATTTTATTTACACAGACATGTACAAAATCTGCCAGTGTCGCAGATTTTGTACATGTCTGTGTAAATAAAATTATCATATATATATATATATATATATATATATATATATATATGCTAGAAGAATATCTGACATTCGACAGCGTGTAGCTAACCCGGATTCACAACAGCAAGCTGCAATCAATAGACTGTCTCTCCGATCATAATTTTTTTAAAGTCAAAATCTTTTTCACGTAAAACTTTATAATTAAAAGTTGCTGAAAAGAAAAGTTTTGTATTTTTATTTAAAAAAAAAAAAAAAAAACTTATTTGATTATTTTTCTAAAAGAAATTATTTAATTTCTTTTAGAAAAATAAGTAATCAAATAAGTTTTTTTTTTCTTAGAAAGGTTGAAATGTGAATTTTTCTACCAATCATAGTGCTCTCGGATCGCAGAAATTAATGTATGTTTGACATAAAAATCATAATGTGCATCACCCTTTTTTCTTTTCTTTCTTTAACAAAGTTCACCCCAAACAAGGCAGACTGCCACTGTAGACGTAAGGAGCTACTGAGAAAAAGGGTGAGAGTTTTTTTTTTTTTTTTTAGGGGAGGGGGGGGGGGCAACCTAAATTGGGAGCTGTGCAGCGAGATGTCTGTTTACATTAGTTTTAAATTTCTGTATGTCAGTAACGTCAGGAAAACAGGGAGGGAGTTCCAGAGTCCAGCAGCACGAGGAAAGAAGCTTTTGGAGTAGAAAGCTCTTCGGCATCCGGGGACCTCCACAGTGAATGGATGGGATTTGGCAGATTGTCCGGTTGGTCTAGTGAATTTGCATCGTGGGGGCACCAGAGCAGCAAGTTCATCAGAGCACAATCCATTGAAGTACTTGTAAAACAGGCACAAGGAAGCAACATTGCGGCGGTGGGATAGGGGCTGGAGCTTGGTGGATAGTGAGGGACCTATTAAGTTGGCGACTCTTTTTTGGACCTTGTCTAAGAGGGAGAGACTAGCGGATGCTGCACCAGCCCAGATGTGGCAAGAATACTCCATGCATGGGCGGATGGTGGCTTTGTAGAGATATAGGGTAATGTTAGGTGTGAGAAGTTTACTAGCAAGGTAGAGGGTGTCCACCTTCTTTGCAGCAGCCCTGGCAATGTCTTCAATGTATTTGTTCCAATTCATGCTATCTGTGAAGGTTAGGCCGAGGAGTTTGATGATGAACTCTCTGGTAGGGTGGTATTTGGATACGTTATTTGCTATGATAATCGGTGGTTGAAGAGGTTTCTTTTAGTTATTGAAGGAAAGTAGCTTTCAGTTTCAAATACAAATTTTCAATCTGACAGATTTTGAGCCCTTTTGCAAAGACAGGTGGTCAAATATTGCAAATAATTCAAGATGTGCGATGCTCCTACTCCTGCGAACTTGCATTTGCGTGCGTTCACTGCACACAATGTGATTGTTTGCTTGTTATCTTCATCTGGTCGCAGCATCAATTATATGGTCTCTGTCAGTGTTGTAACAAAGATTTCTTAAAAAAAAAAAAAAATCACAAAATTTCTAAAAAAAAAATTTTTTTTTAAATCACAAAATTTCTAGAAAAACCACAAAATTTCTAGAAAATCAAGTATCGTTGTAGCCTCTCAAAATAAAACATTAAAACAATATTTTATTTTGAGAGGCTACAACGATACTTGATTTTTCTACCGAATGACAGACTGCAATCAGAAGAAACATCTCTTCCAACCGAACACAAACAGTTCCTTTTCTTAAGGCCCAAAGGGCTTTCTGTCCTTCAGACCAAATCACCCCCTTCTGCACGTTTTGCTGGAATATATATATATATATATGTATATCTAGGCAGCATCTTCTCTTGCAAGCAAGAATTGTTGAATATAAGAGACAACTCATGTCTAGATATCCTTTGGTAGATCCTTTCAATAGTCCGAATTAGGATCTTAGTTTCGGAGGGGAATTGGCTGATGAATTTGCCATAATTTGCATTTGTCTCCCAAGTACTTTCGGACCCATCTGGGTCCATCTTCGGGGGAATGAGGTTAATCAGGTATAGACCATGTGTTAGTATTTTTATGGCAAATTCATCAGTCAATTCCCCTCCGAAACTAAGATCCTGATTCGGACAATTGAAAGGATCTACCAAAGGATATCTAGACATGAGTTGTCTCTTATATTCAACAATATATATATATATATATCTGTCATTCGGTGTAGGCCACACAGCAAGGCCACTTGAAAACTATCAGCTGTTTAATCTATGGACAGAAAAACGAACTGACCCGAATGTCTATTATCTGGAGTGGACATTAATTCTGTAGGATGTCAAGTGGCTCGCAATCACACCATGGAACCTTGCCTTAAAGAGGCAATAACTTTTCCAAGCAGAGAAATCATATTTTGGATGGTTGAATCCCAAGGCATATTTTTTCCCATCCCAGGTCTTATCGTCTGCATGCATTGCAACCCCACTAAACACGCATCACTGTGCATGCTTACCCCCTCCCTCCAAAAAAAGAGACTGGGGACTGTAATAAAAATCAAGCAGCAGCAGCAGCAGACTTACGGAAGCATCGTATTGATCATTGGTGACGCCGCGTAAGACGGCCTTCAATGGTTTCTTCGCAAACGGAGCAATGCACATCAACGGTTCCAAATAATATCCAACGGCTCGCTCCTTGTGACATTCGTGATCAAAATTCCCGCCAGTCAGAAGTCCGGGGTGATATAAAAGAGTCGTACCTAGAGAAGACGACAAAAAAAGATGATTAGTCATGGAAACGTCTAACATATAAAGTTATCTTGTCGGAGTTAAAAAGTTGGACCTAAATAGCATTTAATCTGACAAATCAAACTTTGATTTTGACTAGCCAATTTTCATTTGTTATTGTTGTACGATGTGATTGGCATAACATATAAGGTTATCTTGTGAGATTTTAAAAGTTGGACCTAAATAGCATTTAATCTGACAAATCAAACTTTGATTTTGACTAGCCAATTTTCATTTGTTATTGTTGTACCATGTAACATAACATAAAAAGTGATTTTGTAAGATTTTAAAAGTTGGACCTAAATAGCATTTAAGCTGACAAATCAAACTTTGATTTTGACTAGCCAATTTTCATTTGTTATTGTTGTACGATGTGATTGGCATAACATATAAGGTTATCTTGTGAGATTTTAAAAGTTGGACCTAAATAGCATTTAATCTGACAAATCAAACTTTGATTTTGACTAGCCAATTGTCATTTGGTATTGTTGTACCATGTAACATAACATAAAAAGTGATTTTGTAAGATTTTAAAAGTTGGACCTAAATAGCATTTAAGCTGACAAATGAAACTTTGATTTTGACTAGCCAATTTTCATTTGTTATTGTTGTACCATGTGATTGGCATAACATAAGGTTATCTTGCGAGATTTTAAAAATTGGACCAAAATAGCATTTAATCTGACAAATCAAACTTTGATTTTGACCAGCCAATTTTCATTTGTTATTGTTGTATCGTGTTATTGGCAAATGTTATTAAAAACAGAACAAAATCATTTTTTTTTGGGGGGGGGGGGGGGGGGGGTTCAACAAACTTCTTTTTTTTTTTTTTTAATTTTTTCTCTTGATAATACACATATCTACACACATAATATCCCCAAGCCATCCCCCATCGGGGAGGGAGCAGCTATCCAAAAACCCAACTGCGCAATTTAGTAAAAAGAGAAATATCTGATCAGCTTATTATTCACCACGTTTCACTAGCAACTTCCTGTACACACAATTCTAACTTGTCTCTGAATGGAAAATTCCATTCCACTTAATTTTAACATTATTGCTAAAACTAGAGATCTAGCACTATTTATATTAAGTTATGGTATGTGTATATGTTTATATAGTTGCATGTACAGGATTCACTCCTAAACTAATTAACCGATCATTATGGATTTTGGAACACAGCTTCTAAGCTTCAGGGTGGGTGGTGTGGGTTATATTTAGTTTAGTTTTATGAAAAAAGTGGATGGGAGCCCTTTGTGAAAATGCACACGGCTCTGATTTTTGTGAAATTTTAACAATAAGAATTAGATACCACTTAATGAATATTTCTTAAATTTCATTTCTTTGGGGTATTTTTAAGAGTTTTTAGGGGTCACAATATAGGCACAACCCCCCATTTGGAAATTCAAATATTTCAGATTTGCATTGAATTTAACCCAACAGTCATTAGACACCAATTAAGCAAAATTCCCTGAATTTTAATTTCTTCTTAAGACCCCTTAAGCTTGAGCCTTAAATTTTAGACATTTTCAAGAATCAAAATTATGTTATGGATTTTGATCAAAATTGAAACAAGGATTCTAGACATAAGGTTTAGTAACATTTTATGTTGATTTTTAAGGGCACATAAAAGTGGTGGAACACCGTCCTGCTCAGGGAATTAATTTTATTTGTATTGGGAGTGGTATATATTTTTTTTTAAAATTAAATTCTAATTTGACGTTAAATCTTAAAACTTTCTGAACACATCTTTTTCTATGAAAATCAAAAACCTTACAAATAATTAATTGTTACAAAAATGATTTTAGAAAAGAAATCTCTTGTCACACTCACCCGTTTCGTTGATGATAGTTTTCGAGCCATTCGTCATCTTGTCAAGCAGTTTAAGAAAGCAAAGCTCGGATTCTGAAAAAAAAAAAAAAAAAAAAAAATTTGTTTTTAAATAGAAGATCAAATTATAAAATCTGTCATTTATCCTACCACCATCATACTATTGTGGGTAAGTGTAACGGCGTCACCCGGGATGGGTTGAACCGGCTACAAACGAGTTCACCGCATCTTGTGTCAAGCCAGTCCACCTCAGCCGATCGGCAGTTTAGTCCTTGGCATACTTCAGTCATTCCCGGTTTCAACGTCGAACATCAAAAATGCAGGGGCCAGCCATCAGCTCCATGTCTGTCTTCACCGTTCCTATCCAATTCTTCACCTGATCGCCTCTGCACTTCTAGCTGGCGGGTGTGATTGAGACCACGAAGTGTCGAAGAACGTGACCAAACCAGCTAAGTCTCCTTTTTAAGAAGAATCTCTGTGATGCTGCATCATTCACGGATGATGCTGTTTGGGATTTGGTCGGAGAGACGGATGCACCAAAAGCAGTACATATCGAAAACCTCGAGTGCGATAAGATCTTCACTATTGTGTGTGTCGTACTTATGGAAGAAGTATCGTGAGAATTTATTTGAATAAAGAGTTCTCACTTCTACCCTGTTTTTTTTTTTAATTAATCCCCTATGTTTTGAATTCAAAATATTTAATTGTTTTTAACGTAAAGAAAAAGAAGAAACTAACGCTGAGCCAATCGGTGTCGTCTGCTTCAGTGAATTGTGAAAAATCGTTTTTTTCCATAATTAAGTTAATTTGATTCGGTTTTTCATAATCTCTCTCTGTAGCTCAGTCAGTAGGGTTAAAAACTGGAGACATCAAGTTGGCGGTTTCGATTCAGTCTCGGCGTCAAATTTTTTAATTATTCATTTACGTTGCTTCCTTTATCTGATAAGTCATGTTTGTAAACATGCATTCGGTGGTTGCATAATTGCACTGCATGTGCATAATTGACCTGCTGCGTGCAAGAAATTTTTAACTTGTCTGATATTTTAACATGCACAAAAATTAAAAATTTTATTCTGAAATTAAATCAGATTAAAAAGATATTCATCTCGGGCAATGCTGATCCAGATAATATCAACTTTGATGGTTCTTGGTTTGTATGTTTAAAGTTTTAGCTGGACATACATGTTGGATAATGGCCCTGTGGGAACGGACGCATCTTGAGGTGGACGTATCTGTGGGAAATCATTGGTTTGACTTGCGCAATTTAGTGTAGGTGGACCTGTACAGTCGAGTGCAGAATAGGGCTGTTCTCATGGTTGGAGCTCACAGACGTGACAGGCCACCATTTTGATGAGACCTTTTAGGTCGAGGAGTTCAAAGGAGTCAGGCTGTGACGAATGCACCTGCGCATACGTCACTGGCTTTTGCGTGGGAAGCAGAGTTTTTGCTAGTCTGAGTTTTGGAGGCGAGCTGAATGGACGTGATTCACGATGTAGTCTGCAACATGATTAGGGGAATTAATTACCTAAGAAAATACAGGGGAAAGATCTCGTTTCCCCCTCCACGAATGGCCAAGGGCTTAATTGATAAGTAATTATGAAAGCAGTAATTTGGTCTCTCTCTCGACGTTAGTGAATATCTCCAAGCCGACGGATAACTATCGCCTGAAATAAAACAGAATTTAAACGTTTAGCGGCGTGGTTCACGGCAGAAAGAAAGAAGAAATAATTACACCACTGGATGACGCACCCCTCCACGCGACGAGGAAAGATTGAAGGTGCGAGAAATTTAAAGGTATGCAACTTCCGGTGAATTCTGAATGAATGGTACTTGAAGAAAAAAAAACGGAACTCTTCAATTTCGATTTCTTAATCGGCAGCTGCTTCATATATACGGCAGAAGTGCCAAAACGGCACATACAACAAATAAAAGTAACTGTCGTCGATAAAAGTTAATTTAAAACTGATCTGTGATATTTGTTTGTATTTTAAAACCGTTCCAACTGCTATTTATTAGAAATCAATAGTTTTGTCACACGAACATTGCAAAAAAATGGCGCTTGCTCGTAAGGAAGTGAGCAGAAGACACCATTTTGTTTAGAAAGAATACGAGTAGAAAATGAACAAGAATTTTTTTTACATCTAATAAAAACCCATTTATAGTACGTAAAAATACAAACAAATATCATAGGTAAGTAGACAAATATCTCTTCTCGACGTAGGTTAAACTCACTTGTTGCATATTTATTTTTATAACCTCGTTCTCGTTCGTTTTTTGGACCCCGTCCGCGACTGTACTGATCATTCTGAAAGATACCCATTTCTTTAACTTCATCGCTCAAGACGTTATTTTATATGAATATCCATGCGAACACTGGCAAAGCATAGTTTTTTGACGGAGGTTTTACACTCGTTTAGTAATAAATTAGTTCAAGTGTTTTACAGTTTATTTTGAGTGACGAGAAAGGCGAATGTTTGTGTTTTCGTCAACTTTTTAAAAAGACAGTCAGCCTCCAACACGTGGTGTAATCATTTTCATTTGTTTATGATTAAACTACAAAAAAAAAAAATGGCTCGTAATTACTTACCTTGAAGACCTGGATTTTCATCTTCATGTCGGATTTTTGAAATACGGACTGATTTACCGCTTAATGTAGATTGTACCAGCCTTTGTCTGAAATAATTACTCCCTTCGTATTCCAAGAGATTCGCAGACATCGTGTTGAGGGGAAAAAAAAGAGAGACTCTTTCTAAACATGTGTAAATAAACGGAAGTGGCCGGTGTCGCACGAAAGGAACCCCCCAAAAACACGCAAGGGGAGATAACTCGCTAATTTTGATCTGCCGGGAAAAACGAAATGTTTTTAAACGAACCAAAACAAAACAATACGTACCTTTGCGACTATAATTCCCGCTTTTTATTTTTGCAAAAAAACTATTAAGGAAGAAACAATAAAGGAATTTGGCCTTTACACAAATACCTTTTGCACGTGTCACGGAAGCACTCGAAAATAAAATAAAAATAACAACGAAATCTAAAAGCACGTGTTTTTTTTTAAATTTACGCCGCGCTTTTAAAATTTAAAAAAAAAATGTTTACAGAAAAATTAGCATTAAGCTGATAACAGCCCAAGAAAAAAAGAAGATATTTTTCACGTTTTCACGAAGTAAAGAATTTCGACATTTCTTTCTATTTTAAGTTGTACTGTTCGGCAATGAGTGTCGTTGTTGAGAACGAGTTCGGTTGGTTGTTGTGCAGTGCAGAAGCCATTCGCCGTAATTATGAGAAATGTCTTGTCTTGGAGGACGCGGAGACGAGCGACATTTTCAAAACACGCGACGAAAGACCCATTAATAAAACGTGTCGTTCGTACGGTTTCAAAGACGAACTTTTTAAAATCCATTCCCCTTTCATGATGGACACCCAGTTCGAAAAGTTAGCCACCGCCGCCCCCAAATCAACAGAAGTGATTGAAGAAGGTTGCAGCAGTGTGCCATCAGCTGCAACCCAAAGAAAGGTAAGCTTTTTTCTTTTTTTTTTTGCGCTTTTTCGTAATGTTCAACCACCCGTTTTTCTCAACTTTTATACTGACAAATTAAAAAAAAATCTTTTCGGTGTACAATTGCCTATCATGTCGCTAGAGAATTCCGTGCGTTTTGGAAATTCATTTTAAATATTTTAGATTTTGGAAGGGGGATCAGTTTCCTATATAAATTTAATGTAAACTGATCCCCCACTTTTTGACCATAAATTTATCTAAACATTTTCAAACAAAAATTCTCTAGCGACATGATATGTAAATGACGTACACAGAAAAAAGAAAAAACTTGGTCCGTAAAAAAGGTGAAAAAAAAAAAATGTTAATCTTTTACAATAATCAACACAACGAGAATGACGGGGCCCAAACATCAAATATACCACAAATAAATGTGACTGTAGCCCATAAAACTTATTTTCCGACTTACCTATGACATTTGTTTGTATTTTTAAGTAGTTTCAATGGCTGGGTTTCTTTTACTTTACTCAGCAGACTAAAAACGCTCAAAACAAATATACAACAAATAAAAGTAACTGTAGGCGATAAAAGTTATTTTCAAACTTACCTGTGGCATTTGTTTGTATTTTTAACCCGTTCCAATTGCTATTTATTAGAAATTAAATTATTCGTCACACCAACATCGCACAAATCCAAGATGGCGGTCGTGGGGTGGGGGTATGTAATAGAATAAGGACCGGCCGCCATTTTCTTTTTGTGCAAAAAAAAAAAACAAGAATTTTTTTTTTTACATCTAATAAAAAGCCATTGAAACTACTTAAAAATACAAACAAATGTCATAGGTAAGTAGGAAAATATCTATTCTCGACGTAGGTCGCCTTTACTTGTTGCATATTTGTTTTTAAACACTTTCTCGTTCGTTTTTTTTACCCCGTTCACGACTCTGCGGAGTAAAGTAAAAGATACCCCAATGGCTTTTTATTAGATATCAAAATTTATCTTCATTTACGTTCACGGAAAGTTGGAAATTTAGAAACTACTTAAAGATACAAACAAATGTCATAGGTAAGTTGGAAAATACGTTTTATGGGCTATGGTCACATTTATTTGTTGTATGTTTGTTTTTTGACCGTTCTCGTTCTGTTGATTATTGTAAAAGATGCTCCCCCCAAAAAATGGGTGAACAAACAACATGCAACAATTCAATGCCTTTTTTGTAGAACGATTTGTCTTTGGCCTCAAAATCTGCCTTGGTTTCCGATATCACTTCTTCATTGGAGCCAAATCTCTTTCCCTGGAGAATTCATTTGATGTCTGTGAACAGCCAGTAGTTGCTGGGGTCCAGATCTGGAGAATAGGGTTGGTTTTGACGGAGCAGAGTATGAATAAAACTTATCAAGCTATTTCTTTGCATGAACAGTATTTTTGCCGATCAGAAAGCAATCCTTCATCAACGCATGAAATTCAGATTTTTCAATTGTCTTGAAAATTTCCAACAGTAGCCAGTTCACTTAAACAACTGTAATTTGTAAACTAATAATCCGATTGGGCTCAAATGTTGTTACACTTGTCGTTTGAAGGTTAGTACTTTATAAAAATCAAATTGATTTTTTTTTAAAAGAACTTATTGAATGATGTTAATTTGAAAAAAAAGAAACATCAAAACAATGGGAACCTTGTTTCTTTGCAGAGGAAACGAAAAAGATCTGAATTAAATGAAGGCGAATTGAAGGCTTTGGAATATCACGATGAGGTAAGTTTGGATTTGTGTCTATTTCACTTTTCTTTCCGAAATCCATCAAGACTATTGAATCTATTTCAGCGATATATGTCCTCGGTTCGAAGACGAACTGCTAAGGCCAGAAGTGGCTGCATTAAAATATCCATTGAACCCATTTCAGCGATGTATGTCTGATTTTCTACCTATATTAGAATATCTTTTCAACGTGGAAAATTTCGTACGGTCAACATGACAGAATCAGAATTTTTTTGAATTACAAATAAAATGATAAAAACGTTTGAGGATTTTTTTTTTTTTTTTTTTTTTGCTTCGTTTTTGCTGACCTGAAAGTGGAATCTATTTAAAGTTTGTTAAAATGTATGAGGGTTTCATTGTGTTTGGCTCAAACGAGCGTTTAGGGTTGTATGATTAATTACATCTTCACTGTCAGTCGGCCAAAAGAAACCGATCAAGATCAGTTGATGGTCTGCATGAAAAAGTGCGACCTGCATGCAATCCAGCTGGAACACATTGCGTCTCAATGCTCCATCTGGCGGTATCTCTGTCAACAACAGAAAATACAGATGTGAGTTCTCTGCATTTTAGTAGAATTAAGCTTCTTTTTTTTTTTTAATCTAGAAAAGGCAGATTTTTTGTTTTATTGATCTAGAAAAGGCAGATTTTTTGTTTTATTGATCTAGAAAAGGCAGATTTTTTGTTTTATTGATTTAGAAAAGGCAGATTTTTTGTTTTATTGATCTAGAAAAGGCAGATTTGTTTAATTAATCGAGAAAAGGCAGATTTCTACTTAAAACACTATAGCTTCCCTGTGAATGTGGTCGAAATCTGCTTTTGTTTTTGAATGTGAAAAAGCTAATTTTTACCAAATCGCTAGTTTTATCTCTTCATATTTTTGTTGCTTGTATTTTGTAACAATTGATTTCAAACATTTCTTCGTTTAAAAAAAAAAAAAAAAAAAAAAATTAAATGTTAAAACGTAAGCAATCTTAGCAAGTTTAGAAATGTAACCGAGTTATTGCAATTCATTTCGCTTGAGTTTTATCTCTTTATGTTTTTGTTGCTATTTGGTTGGATTTTATTTCTCGCTCTCTTTCTTCCTCTCTCTCTCTCGCTTTATCTTTCTTTCTCTTGTCCTGTGTTTTTCTCTCTTCCTCGTCTTGCTTTGTCTTCCTTTTCCCTCTGATGACAGTTTTCTCTGAAAACTGAAAATATTATTTTTTGCCGTGAAGGCTAAGATTACAAACGTTTAATGTAGGAGTTAGGAGAGTTAGATGACTTTTTTTCATCAGAGAATGACCCCCCCCCCCCCCCCACACACACACACATATGCACTCAGTGTCTTCCTCTTAATTATTACTTTCTTAGTTAAAACTGATTGGAGTTGTTTAAGAAAATGAAACAAAAAAAACAAAAATAATCTGAAAACTTGACCGGTTGTCAGCTCAATTTAATAATTAACTTATTTGAAAATCTGCCCGTTTTTTTTGTTATTTTTTCTTTCTAAAATTGATATTTCACGAATTAAACATTTTTCATATTATTAAAAATGTGGTTTTACTACTTATCATTAGCACATTATCCAGGTTGTTTTGTGCTGTTGTTTTTTGTGCTTCCCTCTTCACACACACATGCACACCCAGAAAAAGCAGATTTCCGCTCCGATCGCTAAATCCTCACATAGATTTGAATTCTCTGCTTTTTTTTTTAAATGAAAAACAAAAAAAAAACAAAAACAATTTCTTCCAAAGTGCTAGAGCCTTACCTCCTTATTTTTCTTCACTATTTGGCTGGATTTTATTTCTCTTTCTCCCTCTCTCGCTTTATCTTTATTTCTCTTTAACTGTTTTTTCACTCTTTCTCTTCCTCTCGCCTGGCCTTCCTTTTCCCTCTTATAACAGTTCTCTCTGAAAACTGCAAATATTAATTTTGCTGTGAATATATCAAACGATTCATGATGGGTACAGGATAGATTTGTTTCATCAAAGAATGACTTCCCCCACATGAACACTCGGTGTCTTTCTCTTTATTTTGACTTTCTTGTTTACCAAGATTTTAATTTCACTAATTTAACATTTTAAAAATTATTTTAAATGTGTTTTTTTCTAGTTATCACTAGCACATCATCCAGATTGTTTTTAGTTGTACCTTCTCCCCACATGCACGCGCACTGGGATGTAGGGGTCGTGACCCACCAGGTTGGGAAATTCATCTCGATTTCAGCTTTTTTGCCATTGGCTACTTTTGGCTAAGATCAAAGTGTAGTATCTGTTCCAATGGATACTGCATCCCATAGACTGGTATTGTCTTGGCCTTCGGGGCTTGATTTACGCCTTCAATGGGTCTGTCCTGTGCAGTTCGAAGAGGTCCACCCTCCCAGGCTTCGCTTCCCCTCTTTGGGGAGGAGTAAGTTTATTGCTTACTGCCTGAGGCGCCCCTACCGGGGAATGTCGACAGGGCTGCCGAGGCAATTTTTAAACCCCACTTTCCCGACCCGACCATGGGTCACATCTTACTTGTGGGAGTAAGATAAAAACTGGCCTTGTGCCTAACTCCTGGAGAGGAGTAAATCAATACTCACACCCCTGATGTGTGTATGTATATATATATATATATATATATATATATATGTAAATTCAACCATTTTTTAAATTTTATCTTTTACTCCGACCTTGTGTGATTATAACAAAACACATGATGGCAGCGCTTGTGTTGGAGAAAAGACTCCAACGCACGCATCGTTAAAAACATAAAAATAATAGGTCAAATGTTCTTATCTTTTACCTGGATTGACAGCCTTTAAAAAAAAAATGATTCTTCTTCTAAAACTTAAGTGATGATTCTTTTAATTCTTCAGTTCATGTAAGGGAGGTAACTTGTCTCGATTTTATGTTTGTATTTTGTAAAAATTGATTTCAAACATTTCTTCGTTTAAAAAAAAAAATAAATGTTAAAACGTAACAAAAGCAATCTATACAAAAATAGTATTGTATAAGCAGTAACCGATCTGAGGGAGATAACTCTATTTTTCTTAGCCGCCGCTATTCCGAATTCGCTTATACTTTGCCAAGGGAGATAACTTAGTTTATTAATAAAAAAACATGTTACGGTTTTGAAATGCGTTAAAAACCCTAACCCTATCCCTAACCCTATCGCAGCATGAAAGAAAATAACTTTTATGCCACAAAGTTCATAAACTTTATAACAATTACGGGTTTTAAATGCATTCAAAATAACTTTTAAGTATAAGCGAATTCGGAATAGCGGCGGCTAAGAAAAATAGAGTTGTCTCTCTCAGATCGGTTACTACTTATACAAGAGCGCCCAAATATAACTGCTTGCAAACAATTGCTCCGCTATGAAAAATAAAAAAATTAGAAACATTTGTATGATGCACGTACCCATGACGAAAAGAAAATATCGTACACCAAAAATCGCGTAAATTGATCAAGTATTTTTTTAATTTTTTTTATTTATTACAAACAAAAATCATTAATGGGAAATCGTAGGCATTACCATTATGTACGTGGCTGGAGTTTGCAAAACTTTGAATATTTTGAGTTATCTCCCTTAACTTTCCAACATGGCGTCCATAGATCGACGCTTGTTGTTTACGAATAAAATGTGATTTTCTTTTGTAAAAAAAAAACTACTTGATCAATTTACGAGATTTTTGGTGTACGATATTTTCTTTTCGTCATGGGTACGTACGTCATACAAATGTTTCTTCATTATTCACAAGATGGTAACTTTGAAAATAACGAAAATAAAGTAATGTGTTGAGAAATGAGTAAATTAAAATGTCTGAAATCTGAAAGGGAAAACAAAGGCGTCTTGCACTCGTGCGTTCTAGTCATACGTAGCATTTCCCTTGTTTTAACATTTGGTTGCTTCGTGTTAATAGTTAGTAGTAATTGTAACAGTTTCAAGTCGGTTGCAATTAGCAACCAGCCGAGTGTTAAGCGGAAGGTTGTTTAGCGAAACTGTTAAATTGTGGTTCTTTGTTTTGTAGAACGTTTACAGTGAGGAAATAAATCAGTCTATGCAAGACGAGTTGTGTAGATGTGTTTCTTGTCACTGCGTAACTTTGTGTATAAGTTCATAGTAAACATTGTCTCTTCCTCCGGCGAGTCGCGGGTTTCCCTTTTGACAGGTCTGTCGGGCCAAGTTGGGAAATTATATTTCGATTTCAGATTTTTTAAATTTTTTTATTGGCTATCTGGAAAAAAAATTGAGAATGGAAGCAGAGACGTCTGAAAATGCATGCACTAAAAAAAAGATTTGCATCCTCTGTCGGTATTATTACCTGTTCTGCTTATAGCAAACGATAGTGATCACGGATTGGACTGTGCAACCATATAAAAAAACAAAAATACAAGAAAATTGAAAAAAAAAAAAAAAAAATTGAGACCGGTACATTGTAGACGAGTGGTAATCTATTTGTATACCTGTAGAATTAGGAAACTATTATTAATCAATTAAATTTACATTAGATAACATTAAATAACCTTATTAGATTAGAGAAGAACGAAATTTCAAGACGAGGCTGCGATTAGAAGTGAAAACGTGGCAAGAATCTTAAATTCATACATTTCAACGGCGTTATATACCCTTAATAAACGTTGTTTAGACACTAGACGGGCTTCCTCATTTACATAATACATTACTTTTAATCTTCAATTAAATTCAGATTTACAAATATATACTTATAACTGCTATTATCAAGTTTCCATATGTATTTACAATACGTTCCAATAAGGTGATATTAAGAAAAATATTCATACAATTAATTAAAGCCATTTTCTTCATCAACCAGCGTGTTTTCTGAACCATACTTCCAATGGCGATTATTGTTAAAATTTCAAGTCTTTCTCGGCCTTTTGGCTAAGATCAAAGTGTAGTATCTGTTCCGATGGATACTGAACCACATAGACTGGTATTGTCTTTGCTTTCAGGTCTTCACTGGTATTGTCTTGGCTTTCGGGTCTTCACTGGTATTGTGTTGGTTTTCGGGTCTTCACTGGTATTGTCTTGGCTTTCGGGTCTTCACTGGTATTGTCTTGGCTTTCGGGTCTTCACTGGTATTGTCTTGGCTTTCGGGTCTTCACTGGTATTGTGTTGGCTTTCGGGTCTTCACTGGTATTGTCTTGGCTTTCGGGTCTTCACTGGTATTGTCTTGACTTTCGGGTCTTCACTGGTATTGTCTTGGCTTTCGGGTCTTCACTGGTATTGTCTTGGCTTTCGGGTCTTCACTGGTATTGTCTTGGCTTTCGGGTCTTCACTGGTATTCTTTTCTGTAACTGTAACCGCATTCAATTAGTTTCAAAAGAAAAAAGTGTGTGCGGGTTAGGGTAGGTCGATCTTGGAATTGTAACAAGCGGTGCGTTGCGGAAGTTGCAATTTAAAGAATTACCACACCAAATATTTTTTTCAAAACTTTGCCATTATTTGAGGAAAATGAATTTAGAGAGTAAAATAATCAGGAATTCTGGCAATATACCGATGTTACTCGAACATATTTATATATATATATATATATATATATGAAACATAAGTCGGTAGAATTAAAACCGGGTCTTTAAGAAAATAAACGCAGTAAACTCGTATTAATCAGAATGGTTCGACTTTGTTGACCGGCTTCATTCTGTTGTTGGCATTTTTGCAGGAGGGACCATGTAATAGTTGTAGACATCCCTAAGTGAATGTGGTATTATGGAACCGGCTGGATTCGAACTTGGCACACCCAGATCGTCAGTCTGCATCGTTATCCACTTCACCATTGTCACCTCCGCAATAAGTACAGTTAATAGATTTTTGTGTGAAATATTCATAGTGTGTGTGCAGAAAAATAGCATAATGGTTTTTAGATGCAGACTGAAATTGATTCTGAATGTTATTGAATATTAATTTCAGCATCAATACCATTGGGACGGGTACACGTAATCACCTTAAAAAAAACAAAAAACAAAAAAAACACCCACCCTCAACAAAATTTTTTATTTGTAATAAAATAAAGAATTTCCATTTATAAAAACCAGTTTGAGTTTCTTGTGTGTTAATAATAATAAATAAAAAAAATAATAATGATAAAAAAAAAAAATAATAATAAAAAATTAATAAATAATAAAAAAATAATAATAAAAAATAATAATAAAAAATAATAAAAAATTAATAAATAATAATAATAAAATAATAAAAACAAAAATATAAATAAATAATTAAATAATAATAATAAAAAAAAATAATAATAAAAAATAAATAAATAATAATAAAAAATAAATAAATAATAATAAAAAATAATAATAATAAAAAAATAAATAATAAAAAAAATAATAATAATATAAAAAAATAATAATAATAAAAAAAAAAAATAAAAATGGTGAAAACAAGTTATTAATTGTCTTAAAACAAAAACATCCAACCTAAAATATGATGGGTAACTGTCTTTTGATAAACACCGCTCGTCAGTTTCCGATTTCAAAACCGGAAGCCATCACCAAGTAGACATTTTCTCTTTAACCAAATTTCACATAAATAGTGTAAAAATAGTTGTTACTTATCCCCTCCCCTCACACACACATTCACGAGAGCTGGATGTTACACATGGTCGGGCTTAATGTGGAGTGTGGCGGCCATTTCTAAATGTCGCCTGCCATTATCAATCTATCATTACACTGAAACCTGAGTTAATCAACGTTTGTTTCCCTAAGGCGTTTTTAAAAAATATATTTAATCACACAAAATACATGCTAAAATATTCCTCAGATTTAGGATTGAGTTATGCTTGTTGTATTTGAAAAAAAAGTTAATTTTAAAATTTTTTTCACCCCAAACAAGGCACATTGCGACGTAAAAGGGGCTACTGTGAATTAAGGGTCTCATTTATAGGAGCACCCTAAGTGGGGAGTTGTGCAGCAAGATGTTTGTTCGCATTACATTTAAATTTCTGCATTTTTGTACACTCGGGGGAAACTAGGAGCAAGGAGGGAATTTCAAAAGCTTGCAATTCGAGGAAAGAAGCTATTAGAGTAGAAAGCCCGACAACATCTGAGGACCTCCACAGTGAATGGATGGGATTTGGTCGGGGGTTATTTATGTTGATGGGGCACAATACCAGCAAGTTCGTTGGAGCACATTCCGTTGTCGTACTTGTAAAACAAGCACAAGGTTTTTAATTAGTTGCAATTTGCAATTAACTGCCAGACTGACTGACTTTCTATCACTCTCACCCTCTCTTACTGTATGTTGTTTGACCCCATTTTGTACAGTATTTATCACTCTCGTTTCTGTCACTCTCTCTCTCTCTGTTTATTAATAGTCGAAGGTAATAAAGAAAGGAAAGAATGGACTAGTTCATTACAAACAAAAGGGAATATCACCACAGGCAGTAATACTATTTAACTTGTAGGCAGAGGGAGATTACAAGCAAAGCAGAAACTCAGTTTTTCCCGATTTAAACAATCTGACCCGAGCTCAACGGGTGACTCAACGGGTCATATATATAGCCTGACGATTTCCATCGGGGATGAAACTCGGAAGCCTCTGTGTAGCTTAATTGCCATAAATATATTTTCATAACTTACTACCTAGCTCTACTCACGTATTGAGCACTGTTGAAGTAAATACTGAAAATTGATACATAAAAAAAATTATATCTCCTTATAAAATTTTATGTGGATGCCTGAAATAATAATATACATGAAATAATATATATATATATATATATATATATGGTAAAATGAAAAAGGAAAAACCAAAAACTGGATGTTTTTTTATGTGTACATCAACGTTTCGTCTTTATTTATAAGACTTCATCAGGATGATGATATAGGGAAAAGATATCATGCAAGCACAGATACATGTAGGGTAGACATGTTGGGAAGAAAAATAAAATAAAATGAAAAATAATGGCAGCGTTTTGCTGGACGTCCGTACTTGTTAGAGAATGAAAATGAGTGGGAGAAAAAGGGGAAGGGTGGAGGGAGCAAGGACTACTGTAGCTGGCGATGAGAGAAAGAGGTGGGGGATGAGCAGGGGTAAAATGGATGGCAGAGAGAGATTGGAGGAAGAGGGGGAGGGGGTGTTTGACCAGATGGCTGTGGTCGAGATTGGAAGGGGAAGAGTGAGTTGGAATGTTTGTGTGTGAGGGGTGTGTGCAGGGAAAATGGGGATGGGTGGAGAGGGAGGGAGGTCATACCCGCAAGTACATTTACATTTCTAAAGCAATCGCACCACATTTTTCCTGACTACATTCAAACATATTTAACATCATCTGCAAACCTACTAAAACACAAGAGTTCACACCTTTTCCACGAGGCCAGAACATTGGGCATCAACCTCAAAAATAATAAAACAATACTGCCCAACACTATCGATAACATCACTAAATCCATCAAAAGATTCAATACACAACATACAACCAGACTAAACAACAAACTCAACAAACTTATCCAAAACAGCAAATGGAAAACTCTAGGACGTCCGGAACTCATAAACAACCTCACCACCTATAAACTTTCTAACATAGAAACTGAAGCTCTCAGTTTCGGTTTAAAATTCGCCACTGGAATACACTCTAACACCACCACCAACACAGTTCTAAAAAATTACAGACACACTGACACAGATTTCACCAAAGGCTTCATTCAAGGCATAATCTCAACTACCACCACTCTCCCTAATGACCCCGTCTTACCCAAGAGATACATAGACACTCTTAAACACCTAGCTAACAACAACAACATACTCATATCACCATCTGACAAAGGAGGGGGCATAGTAATCATGGACAAAAATTCATATATCAAAAAAATATCTACTCTATTATCCGACGAAAACACATACACTAAAACTGACCAAAAAACTATAGATAAAAACATAGAACATTTTAACAAATCTTTCAAACACCTAATCAAGAACAACAAAAAATGGGCATCAAACATTGAGTATCACCCTATCATTCCCACATTATACGGGCTCCCCAAAACCCACAAACCTGACACCCCCATGCGTCCAATTGTATCAAGCATAGGTAGCACCACACACAAAATCGCACGGGCCATAGCTAACATCCTCACTCCACTAATGGGTACCATCAGTCCCTCCCACATAAAAAATTCAGGCGACCTTCTTAGCAGAATAAAAAACATCAACGTAGAAAATAAAAATATACACAGCCTAGATGTAACTTCGCTCTACACTAACGTACCTGTAAAAAAATGCCTACACTTACTTCACACACATATAAAGAAAACAAAAACCGACCTACCTTTTCCCCCCAACACTTTTATAGAAATAATTAGACTCATCACTGACATAACATATTTCCAATTTAACGAAGTATTCTACAAACAAAAATTCGGACTCCCCATGGGCAACCCCCTTAGCGGTGTATTGGCCTGCCTCTTTTTAGAATTCTTAGAATCCGGTCCTTTCAAATATAGACTACCTCCTAACATCGAATACTTTAGATACATAGATGATATTTTAATTTTCCTCCCCACAGACACACAAATCATTCATGTTAAGGATAAACTCAACACAGTAGAACCCTCCATAAAATTCACCCATGAGACTGAAATAAACGGCTCCATTCCCTTCCTTGATACTCTTATAATTAAGTCCAACAATAAACTAGAATTTAAGGTACACCGCAAAAACACTCACAAAAATGACTACATACATTTCTACTCCCACCATCATAGCAAGATCAAAACAGGTATAATTATAGGCTTCTTCCTACGCGCCCTTAGAATATGTAGCCCCCCACACATAGATGAAGAAATAAAATACATTTTTAATTCCCTAAAAACATTGCAATACCCCACACATTTCATATTAAATGCCAAGAAAAAAGCCTTCCAAATATTCTCCAGAAACACCACACAAAAAAAGCAAACCCCTAACACCTCTCTCATAGACAGACCCCTTCTCCTACCCACGCATTCCAATAACACATCCATATGCAACACGCTCAACAAACTAGGCATTCCAATAGTACAAACCACTTCTCAATCCATAAAACAAACTTTAAACACATCCAGACATTTCCAAAAAACACCCACATCCCATGCCGGCTTATACACTGTCCCCTGCAATGATTGCCATCAATTCTACGTGGGAGAAACACAACGTGAATTAAAGAAACGATTAAATGAACATAAAAGGGACATAAAAAACAACAACCCTCTTAGTGCACTTTTCTCCCATGCTCTAGAATATGGTCATGCATTCAAATTTGAACAAGCCAAAATCACTAAACACATCCACAACAAATCTCGGCGAAGATTATTGGAAACTGCCCTCATCACATCCTCCACTACTATCAAGCAGCGAAATGGTTTCTTTAACCTATCACCCTTAATAAGCAAGATCATCCTCACAGAACAAAGTCTTTTGCCTGATCATGGCTAACTTTTATTTTCATCTCTAACCTTATGACACTCTTCCATTCACCCACACCCTTCCCTCTTCTCCCTGAATCTTCTCTTATTTTTCCTCACTTTTTTCCCTCACATTTTTAATACTACAGTCCAAATAAATCTTCTCATGTTCCAAATATTTCAAATATTCCTCACCCACCCTTTCAATCACCCCCCTCCCCCACCCACTCCAATCCCTCACTCATTGCTATCATTTTCCAAATATTTCAAATATTTCACACCCTATCATGACAAATCCTCCCTCTTCCCCCTCTAATCTATTTTCTCCTATACCTCTTCTTAAATTCCCTCATCTTCTCCAAACGCTTTCTAAGACCATAACTTTCGCCCATCCACCAAAATCACAGCCCCCCCTCCCTCTCCACCCATCCCCATTTTCCCTGCACACACCCCTCACACACAAACATTCCAACTCACTCTTCCCCTTCCAATCTCGACCACAGCCATCTGGTCAAACACCCCCTCCCCCTCTTCCTCCAATCTCTCTCTGCCATCCATTTTACCCCTGCTCATCCCCCACCTCTTTCTCTCATCGCCAGCTACAGTAGTCCTTGCTCCCTCCACCCTTCCCCTTTTTCTCCCACTCATTTTCATTCTCTAACAAGTACGGACGTCCAGCAAAACGCTGCCATTATTTTTCATTTTATTTTATTTTTCTTCCCAACATGTCTACCCTACATGTATCTGTGCTTGCATGATATCTTTTCCCTATATCATCATCCTGATGAAGTCTTATAAATAAAGACGAAACGTTGATGTACACATAAAAAAACATCCAGTTTTTGGTTTTTCCTTTTTCATTTTACCATCACGTCGGATTACCTTCATCCTTCTCTTCCCATATATATATATATATATATATATATATTATTTCTTCTTACCTATAAAAAGATTCGTTCAGTCTCGGAGGATTTACCCTCCTCTGACCAAGGGCAGAACGGATGCTACTTGCCTTTAAATGTAGGTAATTTGCCACACGTGAAAAATGCAATGGAGTTTGGAATCGAAGGGAGACAACAACGAAGGGAGATAACTTCAAAGATTTGTTTCAAATAATAGGTTCATCAAATCCTTCAGCCACAAACATTTGTTCAACCCAGGAATTAAAAAAAAAAAATTAAATATAAAAAAAATAAATAAATAAAGGGCAGAGACAGAAAGCCATTATTATGTGTTGCAAAAAACGTACTCCTTATAACTGTATTTTGAATATTTTCCAAGTGTTTTTTTTTTTTTTTTTACTCATGGATTGTCACTTATCAAGTCTAAAAAACACTCGAGGATGAGGGTTAATGATAGATTGGCAGTTGAATGATGATGAATATTATGAGAGGATTGAAAATATTCACATACGTCTCAGAAAACAAAGTGAACACAAAGTCCATTTTCTACTCTAGTTAAAAGTTAAAAAAAACAAATTTTTTTAATATCCAATTAGCTATTTTTTTTTTTACACCCTTAAGTGTTTATATTGAACCATAATACTTTCAGACTCTGGGATCATGTCAATGTATAATTTGAACAGAATTTTGTCATTTGATGTATTTAAAAATTTTCTTTTCTATTCTGCTTTCTGTATGTTATATGCATATAATTCAAATTTCCCCAAAACATGATTTATGGTAAGTTGTAAGGTTTAGACATGAGCGGAAAATAAAGTTCAGTTCTAGCGTTTTAGGGCATTAACCAAAATTTCTCTTTTTTTTACTATGAGAGATTAATTCTCTGTTTTTTTTTAGAGGAGAGGGGTCTGCTTTTTTATTCGATTACGTGTGGTTCTATTACTTAAGGTTAGTGGTAAAACAATTTAGTTAACAGCCCCCAAAAGTTAGAATAACCCGGAAATTGACGATCATTTAAAAAAAAAATTTTTATTTTTTTATCTGAGTTCATCCCAAACACGGCAAGTTGCCACTGTAGACGTTAAATTTATATACAGAACTGATCCCCCACTTTAAATTCTAAAATTTTTTTTTCTAATTCCAACAATTTTTTTCAGGGTGTTCACATCTAATACCCCCCCCTCTAAATAATGGCGGACGGACGGTGTAAATATACAAATTTGCCATAATTTAAAAATTCCAATAATTATTTTACGTTGTTAATAGTATTTTTTACTCTTAAATTTATATTAAAAAAATAATAGGATTTAAAAAAAAAAAAATTCGTTTCAGTTTTCTGTTATTTTTATTTCATTAAATATTTGATCAAAAAACAAACAAAAACATAATTAAATGTGTATTTATCAAAGTTATTTCCGACACATCGGTATTAATTTACTGTGTCAGGTGCGGGATATTCGACTGTGAGTTTAAAAACTGTCAATTTGGCCATTGTTTTTGTTTTTATTTAATAGTTTGACTTTTGGCAACTATGTTTTATATGTCAAGACATTTATAAGGAATATAAAGGGAAATAAGCAGACAAAAAAATAAGTGAGTTACTTCCCTTTGCGACTCTATTCAGTCAACAAGCAATAAGTTAAAAAATGTATCTTTTTTCTTCTTCTTTATCCACATCTCAAATCTTGTGCTAAAATTGGCGGCAATTATTTGAAGCCAAACACTTATTAGTTAAAAATAAAATAAAAAGGAAAATGTGCATCATAGTTGATAACGAAAAAAGGGTCGAAAACACAAAAACAAATAACTGTTACTTTTCGATCTACCTGCATGATTTTTTTTGTGTTTTATAGCTTTTTTAAATTTTTATTTTTATTATTTCAGTATAAGATTTCGTTCAAATCGGATATCGTTAGTCAAAATCCAAAATGGATGTCGCTGGCTTTCCGGAAATCACCGAAGTCTGATCATTTATTTTTTCGTCATTTTCTTCTTTCAATTAGGCAGAAAAGTAAATTTTATTGCGTTTAGAACAGTTATTTGTTTTTTTTTGTTTTTTTTTTACACCCCAAAAGACGAAAACCCCTATCAATCAAACTTCAGTGATTTCTAGAAAGCTGACGACAGCCATTTTGGATTATGACTCTAACGATATCTGATTTGAACGAAATCGTATATAGAAATTAAAAAAACGCTTTAAAACACACAAAATTACACAGGTAGGTAGAAAATTAACTTTAATTGCCTTTGGTAACAGTTATTTGTTAATTTTTTTTCACCCTGTTTTTTGGTAATAATTATTATGCACCTTTGCCAATAAAAAAAGGAAGAAACTTACTTTTCAAACATATTTTTCTTTTTAGAAGAATAATTTTAATTTGTCAATTTGTTAGATAATGGTATAATCGGTTGAAAAGGAACCAACCTAAGCTAGATTTCCAGAAGTGAATACGGTTTCGCTGATTTCATCTTTGTAAACTGGCGAAGGAAGATCGTTCTGGAAGGAAATAAAAATAACAGAAGGAATATTTTTGGGTTACATAACGAAGCCTTTATTTTGGCAGCTAAATGCAACGCGATAACTGTTACAAAAAGGGTTGACGTCAAACGTTTGAATAAAGTTCCATGTTGCATATGAGTTGGAGAAGGGCGAGGATGCGTTTCTTCCTTGCTGTGATAAATCTCCAACTAACTTTTTGCAGGAACACCGAACAAGTAGTCCAACGGAAATGTATCCCTATGCGAAGCGATTTTATTAGTTGATAGGCCAATCACTCAGTGTAGGTTTATTTGTTAACATTACGAGAAAATAGTTCATCACAAAATGTAATTGCGACATTATGCTTCTTTTTTTTTTACCTCTTCCTTAACACTTGAAAATTTAGTGCCACGGTAACACGAACCAAGTTTAAGTTCGTATTACCTGTCGACTTGAGGTCTTATCAGACCCCATCTCTGTTAGCAAAGTCTCTTAGCTAATAGTACAAATGAATCCTGGCTCCCTTTTTTTTTCTACTCATAAACTGTTTTGCTTGTTTTCGGCTCTTGAAGCAAACCGGAAAACAGTGAGCACCTCATACCTAGATAGATTTGGGAGGGGTCCTACTAACTACCATACATAGCATTTTATTTTTCAGCAATCTGTTTTTTTTTTTTTTTTTTTTTTTTTTTTCTTTTTTAGCGCACCCCACCACCAACTGATAAATTTGTACATATCTTTTGTTAGTAAATAAAAACCTTCAAACCATTGGGAATAATGTTAAGTAGGTTTTACCCATAGAGTGAATGTGATATTTTGGTGACTGAAAGTAGTTTAGAGAATAAACGAAGAGAACGACAGCCAACCCTCATTCTGACTCCACCCAATTTCGGCCTTGTGCCACATTTTATTTTATAAAGAAAATTTGCTATACTGAACTTTTTTGTAAAATTTTAAAGCTAAATAAAATCTCTCGACAATTATTTATTTCTGAAAAAAAAATCATACGTTCTTAATAAAAATAAATGTCATTTGTCTGCCATTCCTTGTGTCGCTCATGCGAAGAGACTGGATTTAAAAAAAAAAATTTTTTTATTTATTTAAAAAAAAATTTTTTTATTTAAAAAAAAATTTTTTTTTCAATTTTTTATTTATTTATTTATTTTATTTATTTATTTATTTTTTTCAATTTTTTAAAAATTTTCTTTCTTTCAGACATAGTTTCGACATCCAATCAACATTTTGCACGTGATTAGCTGGGTGAAGCATGTGACGTCTAAAAGCCGATGCGTAATTAACAGTGAACGCATTAATCCTTTTGTGCTGCGTGCCAAGGATCTGTGTTACTTGTTAGTTTTTTTAAAACTTGATATTTGGGGGGGGGGGGGGAACAACGCCAAAAAAAAAGTTAAATTTGTGAGAAAAATGGATTCTCTTTCTTTCAGAATCAAAAAAAAAAAACCATGGGTTTATGAGCTTCTTCTTTGGCCAAACTACGTATAACTCGGAAAAGATATCAGTCGATATAATCTTTTGTTTGCGACAGTGATCGTCCACTGAAACTGCAGTAATTGTGATCATTCCTTCGCCTTTTGTCTCGGAGCAAAGTATAATATTTGTTCTGATATTACATTTCATCTTTTCTGTGAAAGGGAATCCTTCCAGACTCTAGACAATAAAAATCCAGAGTACCCCCTTTTTGGGGAGCTGAATTTTCCCAACATTAAAAACCGACCTTGTGTCTAACTCTGTCCTCTTGGGGAGGCAAGTAAATAGAGACACTACTATATAAAACAAAAAAAAGATTGTTCTGCACTGGGGCTGTATGGGCCTCTGCTCTAACCCTAACTCTAACTCTAACTCTAACCCTAACCAATCAAATCCTATTCTTATATTCTCTGACTCGTCTCATTTGATATGAGGGATTCTTGAATTTAAACTTGATTAAATTTCATAGTCTAATTCTAGTTATATTTTAATAATTTAAGTCTACTTTTTTTTGTACTAACGAATAACCACTTATCAAGGCCCATAAGCCACTCGAGGGTAAGGGTGAGAGAGTTTGTCAGAAGGACAATGAAACAACAACGTGATGATTCGTAACAATAGTTGAGACTGGTCAGAATTAGATTATTTTAGAGGATGGCTCAACAAAGAATTTGTTAACATTGGACTTGAAAACGACCATGTTGTAGTCAGCTGGGAAGTAGCCCCGTGGTATCGTGTCCCACAGGAGGATAGTTCTTGGAAAGAAACTTTGTTCATGGAGATTCTCGACTTATTCTTGACAACGCTGCCCAAGCCTTGTGTGATGAATGCCCATAGCCCACTCGGGAATGCTGATCACCTTGTGATCATGGCATGAAGGCGAATTGATGTGTATGGCATTACTGGACACATTTAATATAATCAGATCCTTCTTAGCTAAAAGAAAGATCCAGATTGTCCTTGATCACATTAATGTGGATGTGTTGCTTGGATGACATACTCAAGAATGGATCCCTCTTTTGTCTTTTATTATTCCTGATTTTCATAAATGATCTCCCTAATTCAATCGTGTCCGAGATGGATATATTTGCTCATGATAACACGCTCTATTTTCAGCCTGTAGGCAAATCGAACACACACATATCCGAGGCAATGGCTGAATACTTAAAGAATGACCCCCCAGTCTGTAGTAAAATGGGGTCAAAACTGGATGGTTACATTTGTTGCTACCAAGACAAATCTCCTTTCCTTTAACAATTATATGAAACCTTTCCAACCACCGATTGCCATGGCTAATAGCACCCTGCAGGGCTTGCCGTAGAGTGAAACCTTCAAACTTCTCAGCCTAACATTCACAGGTGACATGAATTGAAATAAATACATAGAAGATACTGTCAAGAAGGTAGGCTCCCTATACCGGTCTAGAAAACTTCTCACACCTGCCAGTATCTTATATCTCTACAAAGTACCGTTCACCATAAGAATCTATAAACTAATAGGTCCCACACTGTCTACCAACCTCCAGCCCCTGTCACATCACAACAGTATTGAATCTCGGTGCTTGTTTTACAAGTACTTCCACGGAACGTGCTCCAACGAACTTACTGCACTTGTACCTACTTAACGTAAATACAAACCCAACAAAGTGTAGTATCTGTTCTGATTTTACACTTCGTCTTGTCTGTCTTCGGTCAGTGAAAGAAAAGTCCTTCTAGACTGAGGAAATTAAAATTTTTGTTCCAATCCAGAGTGCCCCTTTTTGGGGGAGATGGATCTACCCCCACATTAAAAACCGACCTTGTGTCTAACTTTGCCCTCGTGAGAAGGCAAGTAAATAGGGACCCAACAAGCAGCAAAGCCCTACTACTTCACTGTAGAGGTCCCCAGATGCCAGAAAACTTTTCAATTATGAGTATTGTAAATAAAAAAAATATCAATAAATAACATCGTTTATTATGCGATACGATTTCTCCCACAACCACGGGGTTAGGGTTCGTGGCTCAGTTGGTAGAGCGCTGGTTGACAGTCATTAGGATGCCACTTTTGCTAGCTGCACTGATGAATCATAGAGAGGGCGAAACACATATCTGTGGATAGGCTCCCCTTTAGGTGCAGCACTCTGGTTAAGGAAATAAAGATATCTACTTAGCGTATGAGACGATGCTCTCCCATAGAAATAATTGAATACTTTCAATTATGAGTATCGTAAATAAACAAAAAAAATTCTAAATAACATCATTAATAATGCGATACAATTTCTCCCACAACCACGAGGAGGTTCGTGGCTCAGTTGAGCACCGAACGACAATCACTGAGGTTCCGGTTCGAATCTTACTAGGTATAGCTGCACTGATCAATCGTAGAAATGACGGAACACGTTTCTGCAGATAACTATATTTCACACACACACACACACACACACACACACACACACACACACACACACACACACACACACACACACACACATATATATACACATTGCTTGGCATGAAACACATGTGTATATGGGTTAATTTGAAAATATTATAATTAATTATTCAAAGCTCTCGCTAGATTGAGCACTTTAAGTAAGTTAACAACAAACCGTTATTAATAGCGTAATGCAATACTCTAGGCCATGCCTGTTGAGTTCTCTTGATGACTTGCTAGATGGCCGCCGAATTGGCTATTTAGACATTAATTCACTCTCCTATTTCCAGACAATGCGTGGTAGGCACATCAGTGGGAACTCTGACTACTAAGTCAAATGTGACTTTCGTATTGGGCCTCGAACTGTGTGACCGGCAGGAATTGTCTCTCCTCATCCTGATGATTGCAGGTTTGGCATGAAACACATGTGTATATGGGTTACAAATATTATTTATAAATAATTATATATGTTTATATATATATATATATATATAAGAACCCTCATATATGACCTTGAGAGGCGACCCCTTGTGTCCGGTTTGTGAAATAATAAAAAAAATAACATTAATTTTAGTTCGCCATTTTCAAGAATTCTGTTCACCCCTCATAGAAGGCTTGAAGAAGGGAATGATTCCCGAAAATTTGCTACAAATTATCCCCCCTCCAAAAAACAAAAACTGAAATTGGGATTTACTTTACTTTGCTTCTAAAATCGTCCAATAAATTTGGCACAAAAAGTTGCACGTTTTTTAAAAAAAATGTATTCTTAGTTTTTTATTCACTATTATTATACTTTTTTTTTTCTCCCACTTGTGCGCTTATGATTGTCTGTTGACAGATTACACCTATACACACACACGCACACATATATACGTATATATGGTTTTTTTTTATATTGGTAAAAAGCTTTATCTAGTGTTTATTTTTAGATACGAACAAAAGCATGTCTCATGCAGTAATAATGAATGGACATTGTCTTTTATTTCGTACGTATATTTTTGTTATCTAACTTGTGAGAGGAAGCTTGTGGTAGTATTCATCACGGATATCAGACGTGGACATAATTGTTGAACAGAAATCCACTCTGTGTGATAAGCTATCAGCGTCTAAGGATCTCGACTGTTAATTGTCCGAAGTTGTCCAAGTAGTGCAAATAAAACGTGGAGGAAAAAACAAACGAAAACAAATCGGAATAAACAAAGAGCGGAGAGATAAAGAGAGAAATAATGAAAGTTATGTTCAGAAAATCCGTTTTCCAACGGACAATGGAGCCGTTTATGTGTGCAAATATCCATTGTGGTCGATAGTTTTCTGAAAAGCCGTTCTAGGTGCTTCTTTCGAACTCTGTGAAATTTGAAGCCCCTTTTATTCTAGCAGGCTTGGGAACAATGTAATGCACACATGCAAGAGATAACGGCAGAAAGTGCTGAAAATATCGAGGGGGGAGGGTTTGCGGTTAGGTTTGTTTGGATCATGGACATGTTTCGACCTTTGGCGGAAATGTGTGTGTATATAATTTTGTTTTTAAGGTAGGCCATGTAAAAAGTTAAAGTTTATCTATGTATATCCTTCACATGCATATACTTACATTAAATATACAATATAAATATATGTGTAAACATATATGATGACAATTATGGATAATAATAATCCAACGTGATGGAAAACGAATAAGGAAAAACCAAAATTATTTATATATTCATCAACGTTTCGTCTTTATTTCAAGACTTCCTCAGGAGGATTGCTTTGAAGAAATAACATACAAGTACGATAGTTGAAATTATTTGGTGTGTTTGTAACATGAAAAAATGTTTTTGTTCTTTTTTCGAACAAACCATAGCCGTTAGAATTTAAAATGTGTGATGCGTTTATGAAATTGAATAAATGTTTGTTCTCTCCCAAACAAAACATAGTCGTTAGAATTTTAAAATAATGTGGTGCGATTATAACGTGAAAAGAATGTTTTTCTTCTTTTTTTGAACAAACCATAGCCGTTAGAATTCAAAATGTGTGGGGCATTTATGAAATGGAACGAGTGTTTTTTATTATTATTATTATTATTATTATTATTATTATTATTATTATTATTATTATGTGCCGTGGCCATCGGATTAACCCTGAATTCACATCTGGTGCTTAAATGATCGGGATCAATTCAGCATTTTGCAGCAGCCGCAAGATGCACAGATGATTAAGATTAAAGAACGTTAAAGTAATTAGATTTATACCAGATTTTATGCATGCAAATAGATACTATCTCATCCTTTTTATTTAACAAAGGATACTTGTATTTAATGATTAAAACGACTTCATCTCTACACAGTACCTGTCCAAGGCCTTATCTTTTTTAATCAATTGCCATTTGTGTTTCTTTAAGATGCCAAATAAGTGTAACCAGTAATGTGGATCCACTATTAAAAGTATGAAAGTGTCTAGAGATTCTATTTTTCATATATATATATATATATATTATAAAATTACATAAACGATATTATAGCCTTACGTCAATCAACCAACGTTTCAATGCGGTAATACGCATTGAAACGTTGGTTGATTGACGTAAGGCTATAATATTGTTTATGTAATTTTATAAATGCTCTACTTGGTATTGAGAACTCTTGTAAAACTTGGTTTTATATTCACTTTGTTAACATATTTGAACTTGATCAATAATATATATATATATATATATATATATATATATATATATATATATACTTATGTATTTTTTATATATTTTCAAAGCTTAATTTTATTACCTGCAGTAATGGTCCTCTGAGGAGAAGATTTTCTTTGAAAACTCATGAGTTGAGGACGCAATATCACTTCTTGTTTTTAAACTTTAATAAAATCTGATTAATTTCTCATTTTATTATGTCATTCAATTAATATATATATAATATATATATATATATAGTAATCCAGGTAAAGTAAACATCCACAAGATAGGAATCTGAAGAATTTCAACAGAACTTATATATATTTAAAATTAAAAAAAATTTTTTCAACTTTTAATATCACGACCGATGAGCCTTTTTTTTGTTTATGTGCTTTTTCTTCCTCGAGGCACCAAAGAGTTTCTATTTGTCTAAAGAAGTAATTTTGCTCAAATATAGTATGCTCTAAAAGTTTGCTCTTAAAATTAGGACAAAGCTAAAAATTGTTTCTTAGAATATTGTAATAATTTTTTTTTTTTACATATTTATTTTATTTATTTCCAAAAGACTTTTGGTAATAAATTAAAGAAAAAGAAAGTTTGGCACTAATCAGTTAAATAAGTACTTAATGTTCTTCGTGCGGCATTCACTGTTGGCGGGTTGAGCCGACTTCCTCTTTTTGCCCACACAACATCTCTAACCAGAGCAGCCCACACACGCACAGCGGTTCTGTGCAAGTTCTGCCGAGGTGGCAAACCACTCCCTATTCCATCGATGAAGATCAACAACTTGCGAACCGGAAAGTTTGCCAAGGTCCTCTTTGATAGTAGTTGCTCAGGTTTTCAGCTGAAGTATTTGGGCCAATTAGATAGTTTAGGTGGGGGGGTGGGGGGGAATGTCTCAGATCAATTCTACTGTTTGGTGATATGTCAGATGACCAAACCAACAAAGACATCATTGCAAGGGTAGAGTGGTCACAGATTCAGTCGATGCCGCAAAGACAAAGCTTCTTTCCTTCAATAACTACAAGAAATCTCTCTAACCACCGATTGTCATGGCAAATAACACCCTACCTGAGAGTTCATCATTCAAACTCCTCGGCCTAACCTTCACAGGTAACATGAATTGGAACAAATACATTGAGGACATTGCCAAGGCTGCAGCAAAGAAGGTGGACTCCCTCTACTGTGCTAGTAAACTCCTCACACCTGACATTATCCTATATCTCTACAAAGCCACCATCCGCTCATGCATGGAGTATTGTTGCCACATCTGGGCTGGTGCATCATCCACTAGTCTCTCCCTCCTTGACAAGGTCCAAAAAAGAGTCACCAACTTAATAGGTCCCTCATTGTCAACCAAGCTCCAGCCTCTGTCCCATCGCCGCAATGTTGCATCCTTGTGCTTGTTTTACAAATACTTCAATGGATTCTGCTCCGATGAACTGGCTACTCTGGTGCCCCCTCGACGTAAATACACTGGACCAACTCGACAATCAGCTAAATCCCATCCATTCACTGTGGAGGTCCCCAGATGCTGGAGAGCCTTCTACTCCAATGGCTTCTTTCCTCGTGCTGCCGGCCTTTGGAACTCCCTCCCTGCTCCATGTTTCCCCAACAGTACTGACATGCAGAGGTTAAAACTAATGTAAACAGACATCTCGCTGCACAGCTCCCAACTTAGGATGACACCCAAAACCTACTCCCTAATTCTCAGTAGCCCCTTACGTCTACAGTGGCATCCTGCCTTGTTTGGGGTGAAATATGTTAAAAAAAAATGACACAGGCTGGTTATCGACACTCAATTGGTGTGACGGCAGTGCAAGATGCTACAAATATAGTCGTTGAATACTTTGCGCTTCCATTGGTCAGCGACTCTCATCCACCACGTTTCACAGCCAGAGGAGGATTGTCCAGGCTGATTTATAATTCTTTTTTCACAGGCATCACATGTGTTCATACTTTATGGATACCCTTCACAGAGTAAAAGCATCTAAAATATAAAGTTATCTTGTCAGATTTTCAACGTCAGACTCACAGAGAAAACATTGATACTTGATTCGGACTAACCTATATGTTCGGTTTTTTCCTTCCACTAGTAAAGACTTGTAATAAAACTAAGCCGTGAAGATTTGTTTCAGAATTTTTGAAATGAGGATTGATAATTTGGATTATTCTTCGGACTACTATTCTCATCTCATAAAATTAGTTATAAAGATTTTTCTTCTCGTTTTCTTCTTTTGCTAAAGATCGGCTGAATTTCTTTCCGCTCAAGTCTCAGAAAACGCAAATATTTTGATGTGTACATGCATTTATTTGCTTAATAAAATAGTATATGCGTAGATATACACGCGTCCGTTTACTTTGTTCAAAAAGTTTTTCTTTCTGTTATGTTTATCTATGTTTTGTTTTTTCTGTTGAAGTGAAGAAATATTTTACTTAGGGTTGTCTACAGCTGTAAAATGACATCCGTGGATATTTGGGAGCAACAGAAATAACATACACACCTAAACTTTCACCCTAATTCTCAGTAGCTCTTTACATCTACAGTGGCAACTTGCCTTGTTTGAAGTGAACTAAGTTATATATATATTATGTTTTTGTCTTTTAAGGGAAGTGGGGTCTGATCAACTCTGCTGGGAAGCCATGAAATTAAATACTGTCTTTTTAAATTCCCGAAACAGTTTTTCATGGTAAACAACTGATGATCCCTTAAAATAGTGTTAGAAATAAACTAATATAATAACTGTAAAAAATAAATTGACTTACATGAGTGATTTTCCACTGGAAGACTTGGGACTATAAGTTTTTTTGTTTTTTTTTGTTGTTTTTTTAATATAGTTTTAATGGTTGAGAAACTTCCGAGACTATATATATATATATATATATATATATATATATATATGAAGCAATCCAACAAAAGATATAAGCGTCAACTAATATCTTATAATTAGTGAAACATCCGGATAAAAACTGAAGCTCGATATACTGGATAGAGCATTAATATTATAATATAGAATAGAAGTAATAAAATAAGGTTTTAATCAAATTTTATTAGAATTCAAAGTTCAAGCAAAGTATCTTAAAGTCCTTAGCTCATGAGTTTTCAAAGATAATTCTTCTCCTCAGAGGACCATTACCGCAGTTATACCACTACAGGTAATAAAATTAAACTTTGAAAATATATAAAAATATATACAAAAATACATAAAAATATATAACATCAAATATATCAACCCAAAAACATACTTTTTTGTTAAATCTATACAATCCATCCAGGTCATACAATTTGAAAAACATTATCAGGAAAGACATCCAGAGGGTTGACTGAAGATTAATCCAGGTGATGAGTACCAGTCCAGATATGAGAAATTGAAATAACTGACAAAGTTATCCAGTCGCGAGATGCGTCGGCAATCGATGAAGTGAAAATTATCCAATGTTTATGTTAATTATTACAACGATAAATAAATCAAATCAAATAATATAGAAAGTTCAATAAACTCACTTAAAATTCCAAAGTCTTGATTTGGGCAACCCAAATCAAATCAAAGTTTGTTGGTTAATTGGAGAATCCGTTAAATCCGAATTGAACAAAAATAAGATTGAATTGAGTCAGCAACCTCGGTCATAGCTTTCACCTGAGCGAAAAAATAATTAAACTTCGCTCTCCCGCTATTCGAGAGAGTGAGAGAGAGAATGGTAGTTTGCTAGTAATAGTATGTTTTTAAAAAGGCTGAGGGCAATACAAAGTCCCAGGTAGGATGTAAGCTGGAAGGAACAAAAATAATAAATCGAAATAAGACTTACTATTTATTTTTTCTTAAAATCTTACATTACAGCAAGTAATTTAATATTTCGGGGGAAAAAGAAACTTCCCTTTGTCAGAAATAATAAACTCCGTCTGTGCAGAGAATCTACCAAAATGGATGCCAGAGAATATATATATATGTTATTAATTCGATTTTATATAATATCCAATGTTTTGAAAGACAGATTTCTATATTTCACCGAATTTATTTTCTTATTTAGCATACAATTGTTTCGGCATGCACCAAGATATATGTAAATGCATTTATTTCTTGGTGTGGCTATCCTCAGTGCTGTTAATATCAAGAACAATGACAAAGTTCATAAATTACGATCAGTATTCATTATCAAATCATTTTTTTATCATCAAATCGTAATTAATAGACTTTATTTGACTTTGTTTGTCATTGTTCTTTATATAATCAGCACTGATGATAGCCACACCAAGAAATAAATGCATTTACATATATCTTAGTGTATGGCGAAACAATTGTATGCTAAATAAGAAAATAAATTCGATGAAATATGGGAATCTGTCTTTCAAAACATTTGATATTATATAAATCGAATAATAAAAAAAATACATAACAGAGCTCTGGCCTTAAACTATTGAGCTATAACAATTTTTTTGTTATAAAATTTATATTTGAACATAAAAAAATTTAAAATAGAAAGAAAAAATATATATATAGTCTCGGAAGTTCTTTTAACCTTCAAAACTGAAAAAAAAAAAAAAAAAAATTTTCGTTGAAAGATTTTAGTCTAGTAAGTCAATCAATCTACTGCAATCACTATTTTAGTTAACTTTCAAGAATTTACTCTAATATAAATATATTTTTATATATGTTTTTTTTATATAAGGGATCGTCAGTTGTTTACCATGAAAACTGTTTCGGGATTTTAAAAACAATATATATATATATATATATATATATATATATGCTTGGTTGCATTCCAATGACCAAAGAAAAAAAAAATCAGTCCACAATCATAATTTTTTAATTTTTTTATTCCAACAAATGCCTATTTTTTCTTTCCGTCTTACACATGTTTCACAACCTGTAAAGAAAAATATAGTCTTTAGTTTAACAGGCTGCTCATCAGAGACTGTATTTAATAGTAAAAAAATTAAGCACCCTATTCCAAAACAGATAAAAAAGAAAGACTAGAAGAACGGCAAATCAAAAACACGAAAAACTCACATTAAAGATGACAATCAGAATTCTTTCCCCCTCCAAAACATTGGACACAACATGAACCGATTCTCAAGCCGCCATCTTGGACTCAACATGTAATTTTCTTTGGTAATTTGAAACAATTTGGATGATATTATAAGGAATATATACCTTAAAAATATATATATTTTTTTACTCAGAAAAAAAAAATATATATATTGTTCTGACAAGTATTCCGATGGGTGGTTTTCTGTTTTACACAGTGCCAGGTCGAACTACCATCTCAATATTATTGAGGCGTTAGTTATTAACAATTTTCGACCTAGCCTGTGTAGACAAAAGATTTTGAAGCATCAGTTGGAGATCTTTAATGATTCAAAGCCACCATAACGTTGAGAGATTTACCTTTTTTTTTTTTAAATCGTTTTCTCCAACTTAAACAATTTTTTCCCTCATATCTCATTCGATTTTCTTAGTTTTTAATTTATCATTCTAACGTTTCCTCTTAGAGGGTCAGACGATAAGGCCTTAAGGAAAATTTTAGCAATTTTCTTTTTTTTTCCCACCCGCCCGTTTCATTGATTAAAAAAAAAAATGTTTCCTCTGAAATTTATCCTACGATTTTGTTGTACGCGAAATTTACTTATATATATATATATATATAAATATACGTATAAATTTTTATTTATACAAACATTATTGGTTACATATGTGCATACATGTTTCGGTTGCACTTTTCCAAGAAAGTCAACCTCATCAGACCAAGAATTTTTCAGGAATGGATGGATTTGAAGAATTTTCTATCCTAAATAACTCCTTTTGGGATCTAGCATTTTCTATTTCTTATGAATTAGTATCGGATTACCTATTTCACTAGTTGACCTTTTTTGCCAGTGGTTGTCTCTTTTTTTTTATTACCCTTTATGGCGTCTCCATTGCCTTTTCATGTCCTCATTTTATTGCTCTCTGTTTTCTGGCCTGCCCAGCTTTACAGACTCACTCAAGTATAAATATCTTATCTATATATCAAGAATCACACATATATAAACAAACTCTAATACATACCCAAACACACCTCAATAAACAAACAGATTAATAAACGGACATTGATATACATACACATCTAAACATGGACACATACACAGATCCACTGTCAATCAAGCATATATTCAGAATACATACGTGCTTATAAATATATCCTAGATGTATATTCAATAAAAAATAAAGAAATAAGAATATTCTAGATATATATTCAATACATACATCCATATGTCTATACAGACTCAACATATACAGCTATATGCACCTATACACATATCTATACACACACACACACACATATATATATACATATACATACAGATACATGTATACACACTCACATATACATGTACATACATACAGACACACACATACACATACATAGATATATATATAGATATATATATATATATATATATATACACACATACACAAACCGTACATGAGCATATTCGTAACATAGATATACACGCATACACACACCCATACACTGTTAGTATAAATAGTTCCTAAAAATAGTTCCTAATCCGAGTTTACTTAACAAACAGTTGCAGTAGCACAATTATAATATTTACTTCATTAATTACTTACATGACCGCCGCCATTGAATTTTATGGCATCAAAATGTCGTGCACTCACGGAATTAGTCACTTTCTTACGAGTGCCGCTGCCTTTGCTACAGTGTTGCTGATTTCCCATGAGATTGTTTTGTGAATGTACGGCGCGATTGTCGAAACAGAATGCGATAAAAAGTTGTGCACAAGCAATAAAAATGGTTTTGTTGTTTTTTTATTTATTTTGAATGTTATTAAATGAGGAACCATTTTGAGTTAAAATCTGTTTAGTATTAAGCACGTAACCTGAAGAAAAACACTTGAAATGTGTAAATATGCTAGAAAAATCGAGATTTTAACAAAATGGGGTCTTACGGGACCGGAAGTGTTGTTGTATTGCTCATGGAGCCAAGTTTTTTTCTATTTTTTTTTTGTATCGCTCATGGAGCCATGTTCTTCTAATTTTTTTGTATCGCTCATGGAGCCATGGTCTAATTTTTTTGTATCGCTCATGGAGCCAAGTTTTTTTCTATTTTTTTTTTTGTATCGCTCAAGACGAAAAAAGTTTTAAAACGTCTTTTTTTTCTTCCTATTACTATGTAATACTACATTGATTTTTAACTCTTAATGTCATAATCTTTTAAAAAAATATATTTATATCATCGTCTATATGCTAATTTGGTACTTGTTCGTCTTTTACCATAGTCCGTTTTTCATAACTTTTTACTGACCATTTTTTTGTTCTTTTTTTGGTGTACACTTACCTATCAGGCTGATAAAAAATTCCGGGGTTTTTGGAAAAAAATTTCAAATATTTTACATTTTAGGAGGGGGGGGGGGTCAGTTTCCAATGTAAATTCAACGTAGACTGATCCCCCTCTTTTTGACCGTCTCAATTTAAAATAATCTTTTTCGGTGTACAATTACCCATCATGTCGCGAGAGAATTCCGGGGTTTTTGGGAAAAAATTTCAAAAAATTTAGATTTTAAGACGGAGGATCAGTCTTATTTGTCTTCACCGAAAAAAGAACAAAAAAAATGGTCAGTAAAAAGTTGTGAAAAACGGACTATGGTAAAAGACGAACAAGTACTGTTAATTTTATTCAAATTTTTGAAGCAACTGTTTAGATCGTCGATCTTTATGTCTACCGATTGTTTTTGATGAAAATTGACATTGAGATAATAGTCTCGTTTCATTATAGTCCAAAAGTTGTCAAATGCATTTAAATCAGAGGAAGATGGTGGCCAGATGATCAACTTTTCTCCATTGGATGCTGAAACTGGCTAAAAATGCTTGGTTAGCTCGAGCAGAATGAGAGAAGGCGTTGTCATGCATAAAAACCAAATCCTGTGGAAACGAAAGAGGTCATGTAACCAATGCGTCAAAGATTCTTTCATGATATTGTAATAGGCCACAGATGTGTCTTTTACTCCTCCTGCTACTCTGGTGGGATCAACAAGTCTATCTCCGATGATACCTGCGCATATTGCAACACCTTCACTCTGTTGTTGATGCTTGGGTGCTACCAGATCAGGCTGTCTGAAAATACTGGCTTCCTGATTTAAACTTCACCAAACATTAATGTTATTGTTTTTTTCCTTTCCCTTTGCACGACTCAATCATGTTCTGCAAAGTTAAAAACAAAAACAATTTTCCTCTACAAAACAACAAACGAAACATCATGAATAAATATTTGAAGATATATAGAACTTGAAACATAAAAACTTTTACCAAGATGATCGGATTCGGCATTAAATGACACGAAAAGGGTTTATATGCCGTAAAACAACCAAACCAAACACCATGAATAAATATTCAAAGATTAAAATAACTATTATCGCCGATCACCTTGAAAATAAAAAAAGCTATTATCGCCGATCACCTTGAAAATAAAAAAAGCTATTATCGCCGATCACCCCGAAAAAAAAAGAAGCTATTATCGCCGATCACCCTGAAAAATAAAAAAAGCTTTTATCGCCGATCATCCTGAAAATAAAAATAGCTATTATCGCCGATCATCCTGAAAATAAAAAAAGCTATTATCGCCGATCACCCCGAAAAAAAAAGAAGCTATTATCGCCGATCACCCTGAAAAATAAAAAAAGCTTTTATCGCCGATCATCCTGAAAATAAAAAAAAAGCTATTATCGCCGATCACCCTGAAAATAAAAAAAGCTATTATCGCCGATCACCCTGAAAATAAAAAAAGCTATTATCGCCGATCACCCTGAAAATAAAAAAGCTATTATCGCCGATCATCCTAAAAATAAAAAAAAGCTATAATTGCCGATCACCTTGAAAATAAAAAAGCAGTAATGAACAACAATGTTGCTGCCGCCGCCATCATCATCATCATATTCAGTTGAGCGTTGGTTTTACATACTGGCATGTGTTGGACGGCTTTAAGAAATTGACTCAAGCCTTCTATATCTACTATTCCAAGAACTCATCAATTCTTTCAACGTGGCCATTCCATCGAAGTTAACTCTTCTGCAAATCTCCCTATACCGTTCAGATTTAATCTTCCTCTGAGGTCATCAGATCTAAGCCTGTTTTTAAGACTCACATTACACATTCATCGTATCATTCTCATATTATTTCTCTCCATGCAACGCATGCCCTCAACCCTGACTGACCAGGTTTAATTTCCATACATCATCACACTCCGTACACATCCCTGATGAACTCTTTCTTTGGTCGACGGTGGTAACGCTCTGCTGGTTAGTAATGGCAGAAGTTCCCTGAACTTACTCCATTCATACCTTTAATTTTATTTTCCAGCTATGATCGCTGGTCAGTGTAGTTTACGAGTTTAATATGCAGTACATTGCATTTCTATGAATAACAATCAACTGAGAACATCTGATAATGGCTATATTATGGCCACATTATCCTGTAGACTAACATCCCATTTATCAGACCAAAGTGCTATAAACCAGCACATTGGTAATGTACACAAGCACTATACAAACAATATTAAAAGTTGTTGCGTATTAAGACTTAATATTTTGGAAGCAGTTTATATTAGCAGAATAGGTTGGAAATAAAGTTTTAACACTGTTATGTTATGTGGAAGTTATCCGCAGTAAAATATTAAATTGGTTCGGCCATGTGCAAAGGATGTCTTCAGAAGATCCAAGGAAATTAGTTTTAACAGAGATAGGTTGTCCACAAAAAGTGAGTAGTCCACAAAGGAATTGGAAACAGTCGGTGACTGAAGGCATCGGATAGTGGGGATTGATGCGAGTGATAGAAAATTGTGGAGACAATGAATAAAGAACCCTAACCCTGTCAAAAACGAAAACAAAAAAGGATTTAAAAACAGGAAGTAGAAGAGAAAATTTAGTATAATTAGACTGGGGTAATGTTCGGGAGAGATGGTGAAACAGTTTATTTGGGGTCTACCTGTAACTATAAAGGTCTTATTTTCATGAATAAGATATTTTATTTTGCTTAACTTAGAGCAGGTGAAGTGCTTTTTAGCCTTGGTAGGCAATCGCTTAGAAATCGTGTCTCGATAAAAGCGCTGGTCCCCATCACCTCACTGGGTTGGCGTCAAGAAGGACATCCGGCTTACAAAAATCTTGCTTTACCTGAGGAACTGATTTTTCAAGGTGATCGGTCGCATTTCAGGTTATGTAGTTTAGATAATGGCCTGGTCAGATATAGGTCAATTTCTAAAAGCCGTCCAACACATGCCAGTGTGTAAAATGGCCGTTAAACCGAAGATGATGATGATGATTATACAGATGTCTTTTATAAATGTATTCCTTGCAAATGAGAGTTTTTCGGCAGCAAATGTAAATGTCATCCTCTGAGCGGAATCATTAAACACCCAACGTTTAGGGGGGGGGGAGGGAGTTGGAAAAGAGGGGAGGGAGTGAAACGCTTGTATATCGCCATTATCTTCCCAAGCTTGTTTTCTCACTTATTATGCATTTTCTAATTGGAAAATAATCCCCAAACTACAAAAAGACCTAATTATATCCAAATTAAGTGCAATAATAAAAAAAAGTGCAATAATAAAAAAAACAACAATAAAAGAAGAAAAAACAATAAAATACAATAAAATCAACAACAACAACAACAACCAGATTAAATTATTAGTAGTACAATTTTGGGTGTGGGTTTTTAGAGCATTTTATGTTTATTGTATTAATTTATTTATTATTATTTTTTTTTATGAATTAAAGGGCACAATAAATAATGACTGGTGTTCTCTTTCTTTCTTTCTTTCTCTTTCTCTCTCTTTCTTTCTTTCTTTTTTTTTCTCTCTCTCTCTCTCTCTTTCTTTCTTTCTTTCTTTCTCTTTCTCTCTCTTTCTTTCTTTTTTTTTCTCTCTCTTTCTTTCTTTTTTTTCTCTTTCTCTCTCTCTCTCTCTCTTTCTCTCTCTCTCTTTCTCTCTCTCTCTTTCTCTCTCTCTCTCTCTTTCTCTCTCTCTTTCATTCTCTCTCTTTCATTCTCTCTTTCTCTCTCTCTTTTTCTCTCTCTCTCCTTTTCTCTCTCTCTTTCTCTCTCTCTCTTTCTCTCTTTCTCTCTCTCTCTATCTCTCTTTTTCTCTCTTTCTCTCTCTCTTTCTCTCACTCTCTCTCTCTCTCTTTCTCTCTCTCTCTCTTTCTCTCACTCTCTCTTTCTCTCACTCTCTCTTTCTCTCACTCTCTCTCACTCTCTCTTTCTCTCACTCTCTCTTTCTCTCACTCTCTCTTTCTCTCACTCTCTCTTTCTCTCACTCTCTCTTTCTCTCACTCTCTCTTTCTCTCACTCTCTCTTTCTCTCACTCTCTCTTTCTCTCACTCTCTCTTTCACTCTCTCTTTCTCTCACTCTCTCTTTCTCTCACTCTCTCTTTCTCTCACTCTCTCTTTCTCTCACTCTCTCTTTCTCTCACTCTCTCTTTCTCTCTCTCTCTTTCTCTCTCTCTCTTTCTCTCTCTCTCTTTCTCTCTTTCTCCCTCTCTCTTTCTCTCTCTTTCTCTCTCTCTTTCTCTCTCTCTCTCTTTCTCTCTCTCTCTCTTTCTCTCTCTCTCTCTTTCTCTCTCTCTCTTTCTCTCTCTCTTTCTCTCTCTTTCTTTCTCTCTCTTTCTTTCTCTCTCTCTTTCTCTCTCTTTCTTTCTCTCTCTCTTTCTCTCTCTCTTTCTCTCTATCTCTCTTTCTCTCTTTCTCTCTTTCTCTCTTTTTCTCTCTCTCTCTTTCTCTCTCTCTCTCTTTCTCTCTCTCTCTCTTTCTCTCTCTCTCTCTTTCTCTCTCTCTCTCTTTCTCTCTCTCTCTTTCTCTCTCTCTCTTTCTCTCTCTTATATATATATATAATAGAGAATGGTAGTTTGCTTGAAGCATTGCTGGTAATTGTAAATATATGTGTTAATGTCATATGGGTTACTGCCCTTGGTTTAAGGAATGGCCACCAGGGCTAGGATCTATAAGAGTCTGGTAACCATGTTGGATTGGTTCAGAAGTTAAAATTGGACCAGAAGGATTGTTAAAGAAATTGGATTACCAGTGGATGCTATTAGGATATTTGACAGTATGTTATATTCAAATAACAGGATCCCTCATCTACCTCTTCTGACTTTTCAAACAATTCTTCTTTTTCTAACCCTAACCCTAACAATCATTCCACACCAGATCTGAGTCATTTCAACAGCCATTGATGCATGTTCATGTCAATAGATTCTTGTTAATTAATATTTATTGATTCTTGTCTGACCAGCATCTCCCCCCCCCCCACCCACACCCGCCACCTTCGTTGATCCAGATCTCTTTGTGTTGTTGCAATCATCTGTTTGACTATTTATTCATCCGTCTGGACGTCTATCTTTCTTTCCTTCCTTCAAGTTCATCTTCTATATAAGAAAAGTGAACAGTACAAGTGTGTCTCAATAATCGTGTATGTAAATTTAATTTTATGAGCAAAGAAGTTGAGGCTTAATCTTAATAACGACTGATATTAATCAAAAAGAAAGAAAAAAAATATAATCATATGCAAATTTAGTTTTTATGAGCAAAAGAAGGCGAGTTTAATCTTTAAAATGACTGATAATAATAATAAAAAAGAAAGGAAAGAATAACCATGTATGCAAATTTAATGTCTATGCGCAAAGAAGAGGAGGCTTGATCTTAATAATTGATAATAAAAGATAAAGGGAAAAAATTATTTCACTTTTAATAGATACAAAAGAAATGTTAATGTTTTACGAATAAAATAACAATTAATCTACGGGCACAAATATGCTTTATTTACAGATGCAGAAATAATAGAGCGGATTAGTTTAGTTTTTGAAAACGGATCTCGCATATATATATATATATATGAAGAGTACAACCGAAACATGTATGCACATATGTAACCAATAATGTTTGTATAAATTAAAATTGATACTTAAGAACAGCTCTACTTGTTATTGAGCACAGTTTATAAACACCGGATTTACATCTACAGAAAGTAATACAATACGTGTACTATATATATATATGTATATATACGAAGCCTGTCTAAAATGTATCCGCCCTTAGGCCAGAAAAAATATTTCAAATACGTGATGGGGTTGGGACCCTAATCCCCCTTCAAAGTAGGCCCCTTGTGCTTGCACTCACTTAGCCCACCGATCCATCCACTGCCGGAAACACATCTGGAAGTCTTCTTTTGGAATGGTGTTCATCCCCGCCTTCAAATTGACCTATAATAGGGCTCCTCTGGAACTTGGACAATTCTAATACTTCATTGGCCCTATGATACTATCGGTGCCAGGAGAGTCACTCAGTTGTATTCCGTGTGTGGATTGTTAGTTATCTCTCTTGGACCATTTTGGAGATAAGAGTGATCTCCCTTGATTCGGGGTTTGACTATTTAGGTCGAGTCTGATAGAAAGTGGAACTCTTCGGTCTCTAAGACGAAAAGAGATTGTTGTTGCATTGATGATATAGAAGAACGTGGCAAGTTTTGTTACGATGATCGCTTGCGTTCCGACTAGCTGCTCCAGCAACCGCTTCACGCCTACGCTCACACTGTGGAAGATCTGCAAAACTTTTTTTTTATGCAGCTATGTCAAGAACTGGAGCTAAGCTGTTCACATTAATTCTCTGCCAGGTTAGACTTTTATTGTTTTTGTTAATATATAGTTTATTCATTAAAATCCATCTTTTTTTTTGCTAAGCTGGGAAGCCACTGTGTTGAGGCATTTTAGCAACCACGTGCTAGCAAACTTTTTTTGTTTTTAACATAGTTCACCCCAAACAAGGCAGGCCGCCACTTTAGACGTAAGAGGCTACTGAGAAAAAGAAAAGGGAGAAAGTTGGGGGGGGGGGTCAACCTAAATTGGGATCTGCACAGCGAGATGTCTGTTTACATTAGTTTTAAATTTTTGAATGTCAGTACTGTCGGGGAAACAGGGGGCAGGGAGTGAGTTCCAGAGGCCAGCAGCACGAGGAAAGAAGCTATTTGAGTAGAAGGCTCTCCGGTATCTGGGGATTTCCACAGTGAATGGATGGGATTTAGTTGATTGTCGAGTTGGTCTAGTGAATTTACGTCGAGGAGGGACCAGAGTAGCCAGTTCATCAGAGCAGAATCCATTGAAGTATTTGTAAAACAAGCACAAGGAAGCTACATTGCGGCGATGGGACAGGGACTGGAGCTTGGTTGACAGTGAGGGCCCTGTTAGGTTGGCGACTCTTTTTTGGACCTTGTCAAGGAGGGAGAGACTAGTAGATGATGCACCAGCGGAGATGTAGCAACAATACTCCATGCACGGGCGGATGATGGCTTTGTAGAGATACAGGATAATGTCAGGTGTGAGGAGTTTACTAGCACGGGAGAGGAAGCCAACCTTCTTTGCGGCAGCCTTGGCAATGTCTTCAATGTATTTGTTCCAATTCATGTTACCTGTGAAGGTTAGGCTGAGGAGTTTGAATGTTGATCTCTCAGGTAGGGTGTTATTTGCCATGACAATCGGTGGTTGGAGAAGTATCTTGTAGTTATTGAAGGAAAGGAGCTTTGTCTTTTAGGCATTAAAAGTTACCAACCATTTATGACCCCAATCCACTACAGCCTTGAGGTCATTTTCTAAGGATTCAGCCATTGCCTCGGATATGATCGCGTCTGTTTTGCCAACATGGCGAGAGTAAAGTGTGGTGTCGTCAGCAAATAAACCAATCTCAGACTCTGTCATCAGGGAGATCGTTTATATAGATCAGGAACAATAAAGGTCCAAGGATAGATCTCTGGGGTAGACCAGCATTTATGTCATGTTGCTTAGATGAACGGCCATCTTTCTTTTCCTAAAACAGAAAACAATAAGAAAATAACAGTAGGCGAAAACTGACTGTCAATCAACCCAACCCACTTCTTTGCCTTCTCCTGCATACGCCATGAGTTTAACTTTTAGGTGGCCGACGTCACTGACAGGTTAGCGCCACGGACCTGTTTGCACTTCATGACTCTCAATTGCTTCAAAACGAAGCCGATGCCTTCGCGGGACCGAGAATCATAGTACCGTGCCTGTTTAATTGGTGACCATTTCACAAAGCAAAAAGATATTTTGGTTATGTGTCTTCCCATGTCTGGTCCACGGTCATATTGAAATGGTGATTTATGATAGATATATTTATATCTGAAACACAAAAAATGTCAATTAGAATAAAATATCGATGTTTAAACCTTTTACTGCTGCTTTGTACGGCTCCGAGTGCTGGCCGTGAGGGAGGGAAGCAAAAACTTTAAACATCTATGGATCATTCTTGTGGAGTGTCTATTTACTTCTGTCATACACGTGTAATTGTCTTAGCGATGTCCGTTTAAGTGAATGAGTATTCATTTAAAAATTTATTTGATTTGGAGGGGCTTGATTTCTTTCTTGCTTTACAACTGACTCGACTTTTTTTTTCTTTTCTTTTTCTTTTTTTTCTTTTTCTTTTTTTTCTTTTTTTTCTTTTCCATTTTTTTTTTCTTTTCTTTTTTTTCTTTTTTTTCTTTTTCTTTTTTTTCTTTTCCATTTTTTTTTCTTTTTTTTTCTTTTTTTTCTTTTTCTTTTTTTTCTTTTCCTTTTTTTTTTTTTTCTTTTCTTTTTTTTTCTTTTCTTTTTCTTTTTCTTCTTTTCTTTTTTTAAAATTTATTTATTTAAAAAAAATTTTTTTTTTTACTATTGGGGGTCATCACTTATCAAGGCCAAGAGCCACTCAATGATAAGAGTTAACAGGACTGGAAGATTGCCAGAGGAAAGATGAAGAACACTATGGAAGTACTGACATTGATCAGTGGTATGACTAGTGTTTGATTAATTTTATGGTGGTTCATGATAAAAATTTGTTAACATTGGATTTGACAGACGACCAAGTTGTGATCAACAGGGAAGTAGTCCTGCAGTAATGTGTTCCACAAGCAATAAACCCTTGCAAGACACTCTGTCCATGGAAATGCAACCTGACGCTAGGCACATGGAGGGAGAAAGGAAAGTCTTTTTCTGCTGTCGTCGAAACACGAGTTCTTGCTGTGAATGTCTTACAAAGAGGAACGAAAGGCTGGAGCTCAGTCGAGCACCTTCTACGGCGATAATGATAGAGTAGAGAGAGACTAGCAGCATCTCTTCTGTGAGAAAAGGGCTACGGGGAAGAGAAAACATCACTCCCCACCAGATTGCGAACTCGATTTTGTACTATGTCAAGGCAGGAAAGAGTGCTCTGTGTGGCACCTCCCCAGATGTGGCGGGGGTATTTCATCTTTGGGCGTATCTGACGTAGAAACGACTTTGTGTCTATGAAAACTTTACTCACGGCGATAAGAATCAATTTTAAATTAATCAATTTGGACTGAATTTTTCTTTGTGGCCAAAACAAAGCAAATTGTAAAATGTTGAGTAATTGCCCTTAATTATTCTATGAACTGGAAACAACAGTAAAAAAAATAAAATGAAATGGAGTTATCTCCCTTTGACTGCACATGCGTATTCTTACTCGCTCTCTCCCTCTCTCTCTCTCTCTCTCTCTCTCTCTCTCTCTCTCTCGCACACACAGACACAAAATAATAACTGAACGCCCCCCCCCCTCTCTCTCTGCAATATATTGTACAAAATGTGTTTAGATCTTTTTAAAGAAAAGAATGTGTTGTTTTTGATGACAGAATTGGTTCGCATGTGACAATAATAGCCGGCCTTCTCTACGATCCCGTAATGGGCAATTTGCCAGATTTTTATTTAAATATTTATTGAATTGTGCAAATAAAAGATTCAGTGAGAGTCATGTCGAAATTCATTCCAAATTCAATTTTATTTTTTTATTTTTTTTCATCGAATAATTAAAAAATTTTTTTTCAGAAAACCAACTCTACAGCGAATCATTAGTTTTTCTACTACAAATATATTTAAGAACATTATATAAAAAAAAAGCGGCAATGGTGCATTATAGTTGACAAGCGAAATATGGGTGAAAAAAACAAACCCAACAAATATTCAACAAATAACTGTTACCAAAAGCAATAAAAGTTACTTTTCTACCTACCTGCATATTTTATTTTGTGTTTTAAAGTCTTTGAAAACGTTTTTATTTCAATTTAAGACTTCGTTAAAATCGTTTTATGTTAAAGTCAGAATCCAAAATGGCTGACTCCACTTTGGTGAACATCTTCGAAGTTTGATTACTTTTTCTTTTTCGTCATTTTCTCCTTTCAATTCGGCAGAAAAGTAAATTTATTGCGTTTGGAACAGTTATTTGTTGTATGTTTTTTTTTTCACCCTAAAAGACGAAAAACCCACTATCAAACTTCAGTGATGTCCATTAAAGTGTCCGTCCGCCATTTTGGATTCTGACTCTAACGTAAGATTATTTAAACGAAATCTTCAATTGAAATAAAAATTCTTTCAAAGACTTTAAAGTCAAAAAATACATATATACAGGTAGGTAGGAAAGTAATTTTTATTGCCTTTGGTAACAGTTATTTGTTTTTTTTCACCCTTTTTCTTAACAATAATGTACGTTTGTCAAGAAAACAAAATTAAACACTGCAATGCAACATAACACATCACAATATAACACTCACACACACCTTCTAAATATATATATATATATATCTATTATATAAAGGGAAGTTGTGTGTGTGTGACTGTGTCTGTGTGTCCAACTAAAAGTAAAACTACACAAGACACACCCACAAAGCTGATATGTTCCTTTTTAACATTGCCTCTGACAAAATGTAGGCACATATTTTAATATTCATTCTTTTGGAGGTCAACAGGAACAGAATTAGTCGGGGGGGCGGGGGGGGGGGCATTTAGAGCGATTTTTTTTTTTAATGTTATGTAATAATTCGTTAAAGATTTTTTTTTCCAGTTGCTAGAGAAAGTGAGAGAGGGAGTGATAGAAAGAGGAAGGATGGGAGATAAGACGAGGAGAGAGAGGGGGATAGAGAGAGTTAGAGAGGGAGTGATAGAGGAAGGATGGGAGATAGGATTAGAAGAAAGAGAGAGGGGGATAGAGAGAGAATTAGAGAGAGAGAAGGGGGATGGAGAGAGAGGGGGGGGGAGGGAGAGAGAAGGGGAGAAATAGAGAGAGAGAAGGGGAGAGATAGAAATATAGAGAGGGTGAACAGAGAGCACTAGAAAGAGAGGGAGAAAGAAGTTTTAAAAGATATTACACGTTTTAACTCTTCTATTTTGTTGTTCATACCCCCGGGCAACGCCGGGTAACCATGCTAGTCTATATATAAAGCAAAGTTGTCTGTATGTGAGTTGCGGCATCACAGTTCAACTGTCGATCTAAGAGTCAAACTAACTGTAGATTTGGAATCAACACTTTTCATCTGATTCCTTTATCGATGTAGAAGTTCTTGAACCTTTTTATTTCTTTTTTTAACTCATTATTCAAACTTAAAAGTATATAAAATAAACATTTGAAATGAAATGACGTGGAAACAGAATGTATGATAAAGATAAAAAAAGAAAACAATTAAACACAGGCAGAAAAAAAAATCAAACAAGAGATTGACCGATTTCGTTCGGACCAACGAACGTTTTCAGAAAAAGTGAAAATTGGAAATTTATTGAATAACGGCAAAACATAGGAAAAAGAAGACGCAAAACGGGATGTTTTTGTCACGTGCGTAATTATTTGAAAAAAAGTTAAACATTGATGAAATGCAGTAAAAATAACTTAACTGGGATCGGAGTTTGTTATGCAGTGGCGAGGTATATTGCATTGTTTGAGTGCATTTTTTGTCAGATGCTTGGTTAAGGAATAAGAGCCGAGCCTAAGGTTTATGTTAGATAGTGATGATAGAAGAATTAAAGCACTTTCGATGCAAAGTATTCAGTCTTGAGAAGGGTGCAGTTTGTAAGATCAAAATTGTGGTTAAATGTGTTCCTGTGTATGACTAGTGCATTAGATTGTTGTGTTTGTGTTCGTATATGCAGGATTTGATATTTATGGCCGTCTCGCCGATATAAAACATCGGACATGAAGCACACTTTATTTTATAGATGCCAGCTAGGGAAGAAGCGTCCTTAGGGGGGTAGGTGAGGTGGGGACGGGGTTTGGTGTTGAGTAAATTCTTAATTGTTTTAGAAGTTGATGTCACCATTTTTAGATCAGGTTTGAATTGTGTTTGTAAGGAGGTAGATATGGGATTAGTTGGGAGAACTGTATAAGATTTATTTTTATTAATCTTATTGGTGTTATTTGTGCTGCTGGCGTTGTTGTGAGGAAATTTTTTTTTTTTGTTGTGAATATTAAAAGCTTTGTGTTTCGTGTTGTCGATGAAATAGTGAGCGTATTTTAAAACTCTGTATGTGCTCTCGACGTAGATTTCTTTGGGTCCACAAAAGGTGCAGTGGCATAAAGGGCTCTCTCAAAGCAGATCCTCACTTTAAGTGCTTCCGTTGCACCGGCACGGCAAGACCAATAGATGGCAGACCACTGACGGAGATGGATACTGGTGACAACAAGCTGGAAGTAGTGACAGACTTTTGTTATCTTGGAGATGTGCTGTCATCAGGTGGAGGCTGTGAACTCGCGGCAGCTACACGTTGCAAGTGTGCCTGGAAAAAGTTTAGAGAGCTGCTACCAATCCTCACAAACAAACACCTGCCAACAACTACGAGAGGGTGTGTATACTCCTCATGTGTCAGAAGTGTGCTGTTGTATGGCTCAGAAACTTGGTCTGTCTCTGCTGGCATACTAAAGAAGCTGCGCCGTAATGACAGGGCAATGGTCAGATGGATCTGTTTGGTGAGGCCTGAACAGTACGTTTCTTTTGAATCCCTGCTCTCACAGGTCGACTTAAAAAGCCTTGCGGACATCATGCGGAAGAACAGACTGCGTTGGTTGGGTCATATTGAGCGTAGCGATGGCTGGATTGCTAAAGTCCGACAGTTGAATGTGCCAGCAGAGAACATCACCACTGGCAGACCCAAGTTGACTTGGGAGGACGTAGTCAAACATGATAGGAAGGGCATGGGTATGGATTCCATCAAGCCTTGCCAAAGACAAGAGTGGAGAGGAAGACTTAGATTTCGAGACTAGACAATCAGGCCCCACCCTCATCAGAGGATTAATTGTGGCCTGATTCAACAAATAAACTGGTTGATGATGATGATGACGGAGAGAAGCGGGGCTGCAAATTCTGAGGAATGAGCCTATGATCATTCCGGATTTTATTCTGTTGTTGTTGTGGGAGTAGAAATGTATGAAATCATTTTTCTTCATTTGTTTTCTAAAGACTGAGACGTTTAAGCCATTTGTGCAGAGTGTTACCAAGGAAGATGAGGATGTGTTACCAAGGAAGTTGAGGATGTGTTACCAAGGAAGTTGAGGATGTGTTACCAAGGAAGTTGAGGATGTGTTACCAAGGAAGATGAGGATGTGTTACCAAGGAAGTTGAGGATGTGTTACCAAGGAAGTTGAGGATGTGTTACCAAGGAAGTTGAGGATGTGTTACCAAGGAAGATGAGGATGTGTTACCAAGGAAGTTGAGGATGTGTTACCAAGGAAGTTGAGGATGTGTTACCAAGGAAGTTGAGGATGTGTTACCAAGGAAGATGAGGATGTGTTACCAAGGAAGATGAGGATGTGTTACCAAGGAAGTTGAGGATGTGTTACCAAGGAAGTTGAGGATGTGTTACCAAGGAAGATGAGGATGTGTTACCAAGGAAGTTGAGGATGTGTTACCAAGGAAGTTGAGGATGTGTTACCAAGGAATATGAGGATGTGTTACCAAGGAAGATGAGGATGTGTTACCAAGGAAGTTGAGGATGTGTTACCAAGGAAGTTGAGGATGTGTTACCAAGGAAGTTGAGGATGTGTTACCAAGGAAGTTGAGGATGTGTTACCAAGGAAGTTGAGGATGTGTTACCAAGGAAGATGAGGATGTGTTACCAAGGAAGATGAGGATGTGTTACCAAGGAAGTTGAGGATGTGTTACCAAGGAAGATGAGGATGTGTTACCAAGGAAGATGAGGATGTGATACCAAGGAAGATGAGGATGTGATACCAAGGAAGATGAGGATGTGTTACCAAGGAAGATGAGGATGTGTTACCAAGGAAGTTGAGGATGTGTTACCAAGGAAGATGAGGATGTGTTACCAAGGAAGTTGAGGATGTGTTACCAAGGAAGTTGAGGATGTGTTACCAAGGAAGTTGAGGATGTGTTACCAAGGAAGTTGAGGATGTGTTACCAAGGAAGATGAGGATGTGTTACCAAGGAAGTTGAGGATGTGTTACCAAGGAAGTTGAGGATGTGTTACCAAGGAAGATGAGGATGTGTTACCAAGGAAGTTGAGGATGTGTTACCAAGAAAGTTGAGGATGTGTTACCAAGGAAGATGAGGATGTGTTACCAAGGAAGATGAGGATGTGATACCAAGGAAGATGAGGATGTGATACCAAGGAAGATGAGGATGTGATACCAAGGAAGATGAGGATGTGTTACCAAGGAAGTTTAGGATGTGTTACCAAGGAGGATGTGATACCAAGGAAGATGAGGATGTGTTACCAAGGAAGTTGAGGATGTGTTACCAAGGAGGATGTGTTACCAAGGAGGATGTGATACCAAGGAAGATGAGGATGTGTTACCAAGGAAGTTGAGGATGTGTTACCAAGGAGGATGTGTTACCAAGGAAGATGAGGATGTGATACCAAGGAGGATGAGGATGTGATACCAAGGAAGATGAGGATGTGATACCAAGGAAGATGAGGATGTGTTACCAAGGAGGATGAGGATGTGTTACCAAGAAAGTTGAGGATGTGTTACCAAGGAGGATGTGATACCAAGGAAGATGAGGATGTGTTACCAAGGAAGTTGAGGATGTGTTACCAAGGAAGATGAGGATGTGTTAACAAGGATGTTGAGGATGTGTTACCAAGGAAGATGAGGATGTGTTACCAAGGAAGATGAGGATGTGATACCAAGGAAGATGAGGATGTGTTACCAAGGAAGTTGAGGATGTGATAATAAGGAAGATGAGGATGTGTTACCAAGGAAGTTGAGGATGTGTTACCAAGGAGGATGTGTTACCAAGGAAGATGAGGATGTGTTACCAAGGAAGTTGAGGATGTGTTACCAAGGAAGATGAGGATGTGTTACCAAGGAAGATGAGGATGTGTTACCAAGGAAGTTGAGGATGTGTTACCAAGGAAGATGAGGATGTGTTACCAAGGAAGTTGAGGATGTGATACCAAGGAAGATGAGGATGTGATACCAAGGAAGATGAGGATGTGATACCAAGGAAGATGAGGATGTGTTACCAAGGAAGTTGAGGATGTGTTACCAAGGAGGATGTGATACCAAGGAAGATGAGGATGTGTTACCAAGGAAGTTGAGGATGTGTTACCAAGGAGGATGTGTTACCAAGGAGGATGTGATACCAAGGAAGATGAGGATGTGTTACCAAGGAAGTTGAGGATGTGTTACCAAGGAGGATGTGTTACCAAGGAAGATGAGGATGTGTTACCAAGGAAGATGAGGATGTGATACCAAGGAAGATGAGGATGTGATACCAAGGAAGATGAGGATGTGATACCAAGGAAGATGAGGATGTGTTACCAAGGAAGTTGAGGATGTGTTACCAAGGAGGATGAGGATGTGTTACCAAGGAAGTTGAGGATGTGTTACCAAGGAGGATGTGATACCAAGGAAGATGAGGATGTGTTACCAAGGAAGTTGAGGATGTGTTACCAAGGAAGATGAGGATGTGTTACCAAGGAAGTTGAGGATGTGTTACCAAGGAGGATGTGTTACCAAGGAAGATGAGGATGTGTTACCAAGGAAGATGAGGATGTGATACCAAGGAAGATGAGGATGTGATACCAAGGAAGATGAGGATGTGATACCAAGGAAGATGAGGATGTGTTACCAAGGAAGTTGAGGATGTGTTACCAAGGAGGATGAGGATGTGTTACCAAGGAAGATGAGGATGTGTTACCAAGGAAGATGAGGATGTGTTACCAAGGAAGTTGAGGATGTGTTACCAAGAAAGTTGAGGATGTGTTACCAAGGAAGATGAGGATGTGTTACCAAGGAAGATGAGGATGTGATACCAAGGAAGATGAGGATGTGATACCAAGGAAGATGAGGATGTGTTACCAAGGAAGATGAGGATGTGTTACCAAGGAAGATGAGGATGTGTTACCAAGGAAGTTGAGGATGTGTTACCAAGGAAGATGAGGATGTGTTACCAAGGAAGTTGAGGATGTGTTACCAAGGAAGTTGAGGATGTGTTACCAAGGAAGTTGAGGATGTGTTACCAAGGAAGTTGAGGATGTGTTACCAAGGAAGATGAGGATGTGTTACCAAGGAAGTTGAGGATGTGTTACCAAGGAAGTTGAGGATGTGTTACCAAGGAAGATGAGGATGTGTTACCAAGGAAGTTGAGGATGTGTTACCAAGGAAGATGAGGATGTGTTACCAAGGAAGATGAGGATGTGATACCAAGGAAGATGAGGATGTGATACCAAGGAAGATGAGGATGTGATACCAAGGAAGATGAGGATGTGATACCAAGGAAGATGAGGATGTGTTACCAAGGAAGTTTAGGATGTGTTACCAAGGAGGATGTGATACCAAGGAAGATGAGGATGTGTTACCAAGGAAGTTGAGGATGTGTTACCAAGGAGGATGTGTTACCAAGGAGGATGTGATACCAAGGAAGATGAGGATGTGTTACCAAGGAAGTTGAGGATGTGTTACCAAGGAGGATGTGTTACCAAGGAAGATGAGGATGTGATACCAAGGAGGATGAGGATGTGATACCAAGGAAGATGAGGATGTGATACCAAGGAAGATGAGGATGTGTTACCAAGGAGGATGAGGATGTGTTACCAAGAAAGTTGAGGATGTGTTACCAAGGAGGATGTGATACCAAGGAAGATGAGGATGTGTTACCAAGGAAGTTGAGGATGTGTTACCAAGGAAGATGAGGATGTGTTAACAAGGATGTTGAGGATGTGTTACCAAGGAAGATGAGGATGTGTTACCAAGGAAGATGAGGATGTGATACCAAGGAAGATGAGGATGTGTTACCAAGGAAGTTGAGGATGTGATAATAAGGAAGATGAGGATGTGTTACCAAGGAAGTTGAGGATGTGTTACCAAGGAGGATGTGTTACCAAGGAAGATGAGGATGTGTTACCAAGGAAGTTGAGGATGTGTTACCAAGGAAGATGAGGATGTGTTACCAAGGAAGATGAGGATGTGTTACCAAGGAAGTTGAGGATGTGTTACCAAGGAAGATGAGGATGTGTTACCAAGGAAGTTGAGGATGTGATACCAAGGAAGATGAGGATGTGATACCAAGGAAGATGAGGATGTGATACCAAGGAAGATGAGGATGTGTTACCAAGGAAGTTGAGGATGTGTTACCAAGGAGGATGTGATACCAAGGAAGATGAGGATGTGTTACCAAGGAAGTTGAGGATGTGTTACCAAGGAGGATGTGTTACCAAGGAGGATGTGATACCAAGGAAGATGAGGATGTGTTACCAAGGAAGTTGAGGATGTGTTACCAAGGAGGATGTGTTACCAAGGAAGATGAGGATGTGTTACCAAGGAAGATGAGGATGTGATACCAAGGAAGATGAGGATGTGATACCAAGGAAGATGAGGATGTGATACCAAGGAAGATGAGGATGTGTTACCAAGGAAGTTGAGGATGTGTTACCAAGGAGGATGAGGATGTGTTACCAAGGAAGTTGAGGATGTGTTACCAAGGAGGATGTGATACCAAGGAAGATGAGGATGTGTTACCAAGGAAGTTGAGGATGTGTTACCAAGGAAGATGAGGATGTGTTACCAAGGAAGTTGAGGATGTGTTACCAAGGAGGATGTGTTACCAAGGAAGATGAGGATGTGTTACCAAGGAAGATGAGGATGTGATACCAAGGAAGATGAGGATGTGATACCAAGGAAGATGAGGATGTGATACCAAGGAAGATGAGGATGTGTTACCAAGGAAGTTGAGGATGTGTTACCAAGGAGGATGAGGATGTGTTACCAAGGAAGATGAGGATGTGTTACCAAGGAGGATGTGTTACCAAGGAAGATGAGGATGTGTTACCAAGGAAGATGAGGATGTGATACCAAGGAAGATGAGGATGTGATACCAAGGAAGATGAGGATGTGTTACCAAGGAAGTTGAGGATGTGTTACCAAGGAGGATGTGTTACCAAGGAAGTTGAGGATGTGTTACCAAGGAGGATGTGTTACCAAGGAGGATGTGTTACCAAGGAAGATGAGGATGTGATACCAAGGAAGATGAGGATGTGATACCAAGGAAGATGAGGATGTGATACCAAGGAAGATGAGGATGTGTTACCAAGGAAGTTGAGGATGTGTTACCAAGGAGGATGAAGATGTGTTACCAAGGAAGATGAGGATGTGTTACCAAGGAAGATGAGGATGTAATACCAAGGAGGATGAGGATGTGTTACCAAGGAAGATGAGGATGTGTTACCAAGGAAGATGAAGATGTGATACCAAGGAAGATGAGGATGTGATTATTTTCTAATTCGGAAGTAAAGGAAATGGGATGTTCAATTTTATTAAGTTTATCGACTATGTCAGGGAGATTAAGGTGTTGTAGTAAACAAGGATTGTATCATCGATGTATCTAAAGAGAAAGTTTTGGGGTAGGATTGATTTGAAGGGACTGTTCTTTAAAAATTCCAGGAGAGACGGACAAGGACTCTGCTGGGTAAACCAAATTTTTGTCGTTAAAATTAAAATGGTATTGTTGGGTGATTAAATGGAATAATTTAATAATTTGGATAGTAGGGAGGAGGGGGGCTTAATTTTGGACTTAATGAGATGAATTTTGAGGAATCTAAGACATTTGGCTATAGGTTTTTCGTATTGACGAAGTCGAGGGGATTGCAGTCAGCAAGCCGGAAGGTCAGATGAAGTCTGGTTGATAAAATTCTCTAACAGCCAGGCCTGGGTCTTCCAGTTGGTCGTACTGCCACACATACAGTCTACCAACAGCTACATGGTCGATCCGGAGTTTCATTACCTCAGAATGTGCATGTAGCTGTTCAGTCTGAGGTTCTTGTTGGGTTTATTGTTGATGATCTCCCGAACTTCAACGTCAAACTCCGGCATTCTGATGGCATCAAATTGTCGATCATGTACTTTTCTTCTCTGATGGAACCGAGAATGACTGAAGTATGCCAAGTATGCGATCGGCGGGTGTTGACCACCTTGACGCGTGATGCGGTGAACTCATTTGGAGCCGGCTCAAACCCCCCACCCCTAACCCTAACCCCTGCGGGTGAATACCGCTACAGTTTCTCTCTTATGTTGTCTCTTCGTCGAATCCTAAATCTTTCAGTTCCGTTTTTACCTTTTCTACCATCTGCGGATGCTGAGGAAGTCTGAAATCTTCATATTTGTCATTCCGGCGCATATTTCAAGGAGAACTCTGTCTCTTCCACAAATATGGAGGTTCAAAATTGTACATAATCAGTTCTTCTGCCAAAAAAAACAAAAACAAAAAAACAAAGTTGAAATTTACTCATTGTCTTCATGAAGTCAAGATTGACACCAAAAGTAAAAAAAAAAAAATAAATAAATATAAGAAGCAACTGAAAATTGCAAACAAGTATCGTCCACACGATGTAGTTTCATTTATAGAAAGACAAAGATCAAATCTTCATTATGTAATAATTGTTAAAAAAATTTAAAAAGAAAGAAAGAAAAATAAATTCCTATGAGTCGGCATGTTGAAAGTACGACTTTTTTGATCGGGTTGATTCTCTGTTCTTGGCATTTGTTCCCCTGATTAGTTATTTACAAAACAGACCACATGAAGGTTGCCAACAACCGTCAATGAAAGTGGGGCTATGGAATCGACTGGATTTATACGTTGGACACTCAGATCGTCAGTCCGTCTCGTTACGCACTTCACCACTACCGCCTGACAATTATAAATAACATATTTAACATTAAATAACCCCAAAGGGGTTGATATGCCATAAAACTGGATTAAAACCTAAAACCAAAATTCAACAGTCTAAAAGTAGTTAAAAATACATTCGTATGAATCAGCACTTTTTTGATAGGCTTGATTCTTTTGTTGGCATTGGTTTCTAGAATCAGTTACTCACAAGAGGGACCACGTGAAGGTTGTCAATATCCATAAGTAAAAGTCGTGCTATGGAACCGTCTGGATTCGAACATGGCAGATCGAAATGACATTGGAGTGCATACTCACTGACCCGATGACCCCGGTTTCCTGTGTATGTGTAAACGTGAAGGTTGCTAATGTTCATAAGTGAACGGACTGGATTCGAACTTGGCTCACCCAGGTCATCGATCCTTGTCACAATAACATTCTCATATTCTGTTTAAAGCCTGTTTTATATGTTGCCATGTGTTGTATGGCCTCCAACGAAGTTTATTTGGCTTGATATGCCGTCAAACGAAACTAAATCCCAAAACAAAAATTAAAATCCGTAGATCAAAAAGTCGCAATATATAATGTATGAATAGTACGACTTTTTTTTTTACCGTTTTTGGTTCTGTTGTTAGCATTGGTTTCCATGATTTTTTCTCGAAGCAGGTACTCACAGAAGGGACCACATGAAGCCTGTCAACATCCATGAGCTCTGGAACCGTCTGGGTTTGAACCTTGGCACACCAAGGGTGTCTGTCCGAATCATTTTTTATGGATAGCTACTAAAGAAAAGAAAATTTTGGTCCGAATCATTTTTTATTTCACCATCGTCACCTCCCAATAATTGTTGATTCTAAGTTTTTTTGTTTGTTCCTGTATGTTTCCTTTTTTTTTTTTTTTTTTTTTCTTTTTTAATGGAAATCGCTCCAGACAAGGCATGAAGCCACTTGATGTCAGGAGCTAATAAGAATGAAAGATGATTATTGCAAAAAACAGGAGATGCATGTTGGCCTTAGTCTTGTAAAGACCAAAGCTAGGAGGAAATCAGTCAGCAGGAAGAGAGTTCCACAAGCCTGCAGTTCTTAAAAAGAAGCTACTGGAATAGGAAGCTGTATTAAAATGAGGTATCAAAACAGCGAATTGGTGAAGACCACTAGACCAACGTGTCAAACGAGCTGGAACAAAAGAAGCAGGGAATAGATCACATAATTCTGAAGAATACATGCCATCATAGTATTTATAGAAAAGACTGAGACTAGCAACATCACGTCTGTGAGAGAGAGGGTGCAGAGAAGAAGAAAGAGTAGGGCCAATCAAATTACAGATAAATTTCTGCACCTTATCAAGAACCCTCAAATGGGACAGAGATTCACCAGCCCAAATATGACAACAGTACTCCATACACGGTCTGATTATGGATTTGTAGAGATAGAGAATGGCCTCAGGTGTGAGAAAGTGTTTGGAGCGATAGAGAGAACCGACTTTACGAGAAGCAGAAACTGTAATTTGCAATTAGCTCATCATGTGACTCATTTCTTACTTTCTCTCTATCACTTTCACCCTCTCTCATTTACCCCCCCCCCCCTCAGCTCTTATTCTCTGCATCGTTGATTAGCCTCATTTCCATCGCTCTCTGCAGTCGAAGGTAATAAAAAAAACCAAATAAAACTATTGGAATAGTTCATTTTAAACAAAAGGGAATATAACTACAGGTAGTAATACCATTTAACTGTAGTTGGAGAGGAGAGAGAGAGAGAGATAGACTAATTTTCAATTTTGTCTTATTTTCGATATTTAACTGGCTTTTCAAACTCACTTTTGCCTGATTCAAATAAGTTAACCTGAGCTCAAATGGGTGACATTTTTTTTAGTATCCCTTAAATTTTGAGCGGATCATTTTGAAAAAAAATTTTTTTTTTTGTAGATTCTTCTCTTCAGTGGTCCTTTAACATTGGTTTTATTTACCTCCTCTCCAGGAGTTAGGCACAAGGCCAGTTTTATCTTACTCCCACAAGTAAGATGTGACCCAAGATCGGGTCAGGAAAGTGGGGTTTTAAAAGCTAGCGCCCGAGAGGTGAGCACTCTGGCCATTAAAAATTGCCTGGGCAGCCCCGTCGGCATTCCCCGGTAGGGGCGCCTTAGACAGTAAGCAATAAACTTACTCCTCCCCAAAGAGGGGAGGCAAAGCCTGGGAGGGTGGACCTCCTAGAACCGCACAGGACAGGCGTGCAGTATCCATCGGAACAGATACTACACTTTGATCTTAGCCAAAAGGCCAAGAAGCCCAATTTATTTAGGTCCTTTAACATTGGTAATTGTTTCTGGTATTTCCCCCATGCGGTTACCATGGACAACCACCTAGCAATTAGAATCTTTCTGATGATAATGATGCAAATAGTGGCACATGACACGGTATTTGCTAAATACCATTGGAATATTATTCGGATAATAACAGAAGCATAATTTGAGATAGTCAACTCATGACCAAATTGACCAATTATAACATTTAGAGTCAAGACAATAATTAGCCAATCAACAATTAGACAATAATTAGCCAATCAACAAGTCGACTGTGCATGCTAAGTAAACTTATAATATTCAACCGTTTTTGACTCCCCTCCCATTTCCTTCAACTCTTTTAAGAAAATACTATTAAGTATCAAAAAAAAAACAACCTATTTATCTGATTTAGAGTATGAGAACTGGTAAATATAGTGAAATTCTCTTCAATTTCAACTTGCGATATCTCATTTATTTGAGGGTGGTTATATTTTTGATAAAATTATATATAAACAAAATTTAACTTTTTATCTTTAAAGGTAACATGAATTGGAACAAATACATTGAAGATATTGCCAAGACTGCAGCAAATAAAGTAGGCTCCCTCTACCGTGCTAGTAAACTCCTCACACCTAACATTATCCTGTATCTCTAAAAAGCCACAATCAGCCCATGCATGGAGTATTGTTGCCACATCTGGGCTGGGGCATCATCCACTAGTTTCTCCCTCTTAGACAAGGTCCAAAAAAAGAGTCGGCAACTTAATAGGTCCCTCACTATCCACCAAGCTCCAGCCCCTGTCCCATAGCCGCAATGTTGCTTCCTTGTGCCTGTTTTGCAAGTACTTCAATGGATTGTGCTCTGATGAGCTTGCTGCTCTGGTGCCCCCACGACGTAGATTCACTAGACCAACCCGACAATCTGCCAAATCCCATCCATTCACTGTGGTAGTCCCCAGATGCTGAAGAGCTTTCTACTCCAAAAGCTTCTTTCCTCGTGCTGCTGGACTCTGGAACTCCCTCCCTGCTCCCTGTTTTACTGACGGTACTGACATGCAGAAATTTAAAACTAATGTAAACAGACATCTTGCTGCGCAGCTCCAAATTTAGGTTGAACCCCCAACCTACTCCCTTTCCCTGATACTATTTTTATTTTGTACAGATCTATGTGCCTACATCAAAACTTTTAGATTAAAAATAAAATTTTAGTCTGGGATAGCCACTAAAGAAAACAAAATTTTGGTTTGGGATAGCTACTGAAGAAAATAAAATTTTGGTAAAGGATAGCTACTAAAGAAAATAAAATTTTGGTTTGGGATAGCTACTGAAGAAAATAAAATTTTGGTTTGGGATAGCTACTAAAGAAAATAAAATTTTGGTTTGGGATAGCTACTAAAGAAAATAAAATTTTGGTTTGGGATAGCTACTAAAGAAAATAAAATTTTGGTTTGGGATAGCTACTAAAGAAAATAAAATTTTGGTTTGGAATAGATACTAAAGAAAATAAAATTTTGGTTTGGAATAGATACTGAAGAAAATAAAATTTTGGTTTGGGATAGCTACTAAAGAAAATAAAATTTTGGTTTGGAATAGATACTGAAGAAAATAAAATTTTGGTTTGGGATAGCTACTGAAGAAAATAAAAATTTGGTTTGGGATAGCTACTAAAGAAAATAAAAATTTGGTTTGGGATAGCTACTAAATAAAAGAAACTTTTGGTTTGGGATAGCTACTAAATAAAAGAAACTTTTGGTTTGGGATAGCTACTAAAGAAAACAAAATTTGGATTAGGATACCAAATATTATTTGTATTATTCAAAAACTTCTATCTATATGTAAAACTGTATAAAACAAATGTTCAAATAGACTTACAAATTTCCCATCGTGGAAAAATGTCAAAAATAAAATATCTTCAGAATTTCGCCTATTTCTTTGATGCTGATAGTTTTTGGTGCTAAGACGAAGCAAGTTTTGCAAACGTTTCGCCTTTATTTATAACAACCAAAACAAAAGCGCCCATTAGGCAAGAGAATAAAAACAAAACTTGTATACAAGGCCGGTAATTTCGACATAATCTTTCTGCTTTAAGGGCGACAACTCACGTCCTTTATATTACAACTGGAAGTTACATTTGTTTTATTCAGATTTTTTAAATATCACATCTGAAAGCTCCCAATATTGTCCATGCAATTTATTACTTTCTCGTTAAATTAGTGGAACAAGTTTCCGGACATGTCAAGAATGAATTTTCATTGTATTAAAAAAAAATATGTGATGTTCATAATTTGATTTGGTGCTTCTGTATTAGTTTAGGAGTGAATCCTGCACATACAAATATATAAGCATGTACACATACCTAACTTTGTATAGAGATATGAATCAATAACGAGTAATAAGATGCATTTAGGTTGATTCTCTATAATGTATTCACATATGAAGCCGATAATTAAACATTATGTATATAGAAAAATGCAATTTGTGCGCCGTCTTTGTTAAATTACTGAGTCCCCATTTTTTAATTTCATGTTCATTTCATAAAACTAATATTGTTGTTCTAAAGCAATTTCATAATCTTTTCAATCATCGTCTCCATTGCTAAGTAGATAGTTACAGCTATTTAGCCATTGTTCGGTTTTGTTTCTTCAAAACGCCAGCCCAAATATTAGGTAATAACATTGAAATGTGCTATTGTTATCATCATCTGTAAGGCAATTTTGAAAGCTGGTTGAAAGAGTTGAAGAGGCTTTTGTCTCCGTTTCCTTTGAAATATACGGCAACAGATGGTCATGATAGACAGAAATAGGTTTTATAGGCCAGTCGATATTCATTACTGGAAAACAGACACATCTATAATTTAATATCTCTTTCTCTCTCTCTCTTTCCTCTCTCTCTCTTTCCTCTCTCTCTTTCTCTCTCTCTTTCTCTCTTTCTTTCTCTCTCTTTCTCTCTCTCTCTTTCTCTCTCTCTCTCTTTCTTTCTCTCCCTCTTTCTCTCTCTCTTTCTCTCCCTCTCTTTCTCTCCCTCTCTTTCTCTCTTTCTTTCTCTCTCTCTCTTTCTTTCTCTCTCTCTTTCTTTCTCTCTCTCTCTCTTTCTCTCTCTCTCTATATATATTATTGGGTTTTTATAAGGAAAATATGTTTTCAATATTATATTCCTTACATTATCCAAAAATTTCCAATTACAAGCTCAATGAAGACTTATTACAAAATTCAGAGCATATATATATACACATATATATGTATATATGTATATATTTATATCAATTCAATTCCAAAGTCCATGTAAAAAGTAATCCGAAGACATAATTTACATCAGTTTCTTCAATTCTTTATTTCCGCTCTTCGGTGAAGAATCGTCATTTGCATTTTCGTCTTACTACAAAACTATCGGGTTTTCCATAATCAATCTATTATATATATATATATATATATATATATATATAATAGAACTTTGAAGAAAACAAGAATAAAATCATTTACTTCATAAATATCTATATTTGTGAAGAAAATTATTTTATTCATTTGATAAATATATAAAAAAATAACGTTTCTTGTTTTGTTTTTTTCAAAATTCTTTAATACAATTTAAAAAAAAAACGGTTTCCTAAGGATGTATGACCCCTTTTTCAATATATATATATATATATATATATATATATATATATATATATGTTATAATAGTTTAATATGGAAAAAACGATTTTGTCTGTAAGACGAAAATGCAAATGATGATTCTCCATTGAAGTGTGGAAATAAAGAATTGAAGGAACTGATGTAAATTATGTCTATGGGTTTCTTTTTACATAAACTTTATAAGTGAACTAATATATATATATATATATATATATATATATAGTGTGATTTTTTTTTTTTAAGGTTTACCAAAGCATTCCGTTCAGGAGATCAATCATCACCACAAAAGACTTTTTCTTTCAAAGATTATTTATTTATCATATATATTCAAATTAAAGAGTTTTTCCCTACACGTGTTTCACTACCAAGCAGGTCCTTGCTTGGCAGATCATCAGGGGGATTAAGTACCCCGAGTAAGAGTTTCAACAACCGACAATACACAATGTGGTGTTGCCTTAATTGAGGTCACTTAAGAAGAGGAGAGAAGTGACCTCAATTAAGGCAACACCACATTGTGTATTGTCAGTTGCTGAAACTCTTATTCCACGTACTTAATTTCCCTGATGATCTGCCAAGTAAGGACCTGCTTGATAGAGAAACACGTGTAGGAAAAAACTCTTTAATTTGAATATATATGATAAATAAATAATCTTTGAAAGAAAAAGTCTTTTGTGGTGATGATTGATCTCCGAAACGGAATGCTTTGGTAAACCTTCAAAAAATCACATATAAATGCTCTGTACCCTGTAATCGAGTATCATTGAGCTTATTTTTATTGGCTTAATCCCGCGCTTCACTGAATAAACTATCTTCAAGTGAAAAATCTCTCTCTCTCTCTTTTATATATATATATATATATATATATATATATATATATATATATATATAATATGCAATCATCAGTGTAGGAGATAATTACTGCCGGTCGAAGGATTCAAACCCAGTCAGTCACAAAGTCACTTTTGATTCGGCAGCCTGGTATTCAACCACTAGGCCACCATGAATTACCGTGGGAAAGAAAAGAAATTCTATTATATGTCGAGTTGGCGGACATACACAGTAAGCTAGTCATAACAGTGTTCGATGGCAGAAGCCGGAACTTTGCATTACGCTTAGATTGATAGCTAATTATTAATTCTCTTCAAGAGGCCCAGTTCTTATTGAAAGGGGGCTAAACAATATTTGTTATATAAATATTTTTTTACTTATATAAACTCTGCAATAAACTATATACATATATATGTATGTATATATATATGAGTATTTTTTATTCATGCAGACATGTACAAAATCTGCGACACTGGCATGTCGATGTTATCGATCTACAGCTGTTAAAAAACAGATCTCAATAGGCAAATTTAGAATCCGATCCTCACCTAAGATCATAGTATAGATCGATAACATCAACATGCCAGTGTTGCAGATTTTGTACATGTCTGTATAAATAAAAATAATCATATATATAAAAGCTGTTTGATATTGAGCACTTTTTGTAAGCCCTGTTGAAATTCTTTGATTCCTATCCTGTATATGTTTACTTTACCTGGATTACTATATATATATATTACTATATATATATATTACTATATATATATATACATAACATTTTCTAGGACTTTTTTTATCGTTGTTCTTTCTTGTTTTTTAATTTTAATTTTAATTTTTTTTTCCCTCTTCTTAAGTGACCTCAACTATTGCAACGCCACATTGTGTATTGTCGGCAGTTGAAACCCTTATTCCAGACATTTAATTTCCCTGATAATCTGCCAAGCAAGTACCTGCTTGGTAGTGAAACACGTGTAGGAAAAAACATTTAATTTGAATAAATAATATTTGTAAGAAAAAATATCTTTAATGGTGATCATTGGTGTCTTGAAAGGAATGCTTTGGTTAGCCTTCATAAAATCACATATCATGATATATATATATATGATAAAAAATAGGAAATATTCCTAACACAAGTACAAATATTTGAACCAGTGTTTAAAATATTTATACTTGTGTGTGAAACGGGATTATCCAGATGATTGTTAAGCTCTGCTGTAATTTTGGATGCCGTGGTTTTCTGCTCTTTCTTCGCAATCATTACAAGGGCTCTACGATCTCTTTCAGACAGCTTCGGCTTTCTTCCAGAATTTTGTTTAGAGGAGGATGTTCTCCCTTCTTTTTCATAGGCTATCATCACCTTCGATACAATTCCTCTCCATACGGCCACCATCTCAGCCACTGCCATACGGGCGCCAACAATCTGCCCTCTTTGGAAATCTGATGGATCTGTCATTTAAACTTTTCTTACTCATATGCACTGAAAAAAAAAAAATTAACCATTTAATTCAGGACAACAATAACTATAAATAAAAAATTAAACCAACATTTTGGTAATTTAAAAAAATTTTTTGTAGGTGTTTTAAAATTGATGCAAAATTCACAAGGTCTTTCCATTATTTTGTCCAATCCACACACACACACACACACACACACACACATATATATATATATATATATATATATATATATATATATATATATATATGTCTAAAGAAGCTTTAAGTCATTTTAACCAAAAAAAAAAAAAAGAAGTAAAATGCAGTTTAAATTCCCAGAGAAACTAACTAAATTCAAGATATTGCAGACTTAACATTCGTTGGAAAATTCATAAAAAAAAAAATAATAAAAAATATATATATATATATATATTGAAAAAAAGAGGTTTACAGAGAATATCAAATTCACTGCATGGATATCCTGGTCATAAAAAGATGACGTACTGTCCCTAGCACTCCCAAATGGTCACCCATCTGGTATTGGCCAGGCTCCACGTTGCTTAACTTTGGTGATCTAACGGGAACCGGTGTGTCCACGTGATTATGCCGTATATAAATTTAACTGAGTTTAATATTACCAATAACAAATGAAAATATTACCAATAACAAATGAAAATATTACCAATAACAAATGAAAATATTACCAATAACAAATGAAAATATTACCAATAACAAATGAAAATATTACCAATAACAAATGAAAATATTACCAATAACAAATGAAAATATTACCAATAACAAATGAAAATATTACCAATAACAAATGAAAATATTACCAATAACAAATGAAAATATTACCAATAACAAATGAAAATATTACCAATAACAAATGAAAATATTACCAATAACAAATGAAAATATTACCAATAACAAATGAAAATA
>OY744526.1:4242440-4249940 GCA_963556195.1 Sepiola atlantica
ATTGTCGATCTACTTTGCATATAGGGCCATCAATCGTACCTAATAACTCCTCACACCTGGCAAATTATGTGTACACTTTCGCAGCATATTACCGCAAATTATGTTAAATATTATTGAACAAAAGAAGCAATTAAAACCAATTAATATCTTGTTAGTCATTTTGAAACACTGGTTTTGTAATTATTACATGAAATGCTATGGAATTAATTTGAAGATATTGATTAATTCGGTGCGAATAGAATGTATTAATGACAACAATACATATGTGATGTATATGATGGTGTTAGCTGTCAGGTTCAAAAGGTAGACTGTAGTCATTTCTGTTAAAACCTAAAGAGGATACCAAATTAGATGGCCCAGATCCAAGAGCCCTTCATCCGTGGTAGTATAAGATTAGAATATTTGTTGTTCCGTTTTGAGTCACCTCAAACAAGGCACATTGCCACTGATACGTAAAGGGACTACTATGAATTAGGGGAGTCGTGTGCAGCGAGATGTTTGTTCACATTACATTTAAATTTCTGCTTGTTGGTACAGTCCGGGAAATAGGGAGCAGGGAAGGAATTCTAAATTGTTTAAGTTGGAGAAAACGATTGAGAGAGAAAAATCGATTTCTCCAACTTAAACAATTTTCCCCTCATATCTCATTCGATTTTCTTAGTTGTTAATTTATCATTCTGACGTTTCCTCTTAGAGGGTCAGACGATAAGGCCTTGAGGAAAATTTTTAGCAATTTTTCTTATTTTTTCCCACCCGCCCGTTTCATTGATTAAAAAATGTTTCCTCTTAAATTTATCCTACGATTTTGTTGTACGCGAAATTTACTTTATATATATATATATATATATAATGTCTCGGAAGTTTCTCAACCATTAAAACTATTAAAAAAAACAAAAAAAAAACTTATAGTCTCAAGTCTTTCAGTGGAAAAAACACTCATGTAAGTCAATGTATTTTTTACAGTTATTATATTAGTTTGTTTCTAACACTATTTTAAGGGATCATCAGTTGTTTACCATGAAAAACTGTTTCGGGAATACATATATATATATATATATAAGTTAATATTTTTTTTTGAAGCATCCAAATGAAACTTAATAATAAGGAGTGAGGTAAAATAAAATATCTTCAAAGCATGTTAAAAATGCGATATTAATTTGAAAAAGAAAAAGAAAATCGAAACCGATTTATTTTATATAAACTATATATATATATATATATATATATATAAACACTGAATAAATATTTGGAGATATTAAAGAATTTCAAGCGTAACAACTTTTACCAAAAGTAGTCAGAATTAACTAACTCAAAAAAGGTTGATATGCCACAAAACAACAAACAAAGATTGGCATAGACTGAAATTGGTTACGAAAGATTCTAAAGTTCTGCTTCCAAGAAAACATTGTATATATTTTCTTATTTTTATCTGTTCATGTATTACAAAGGAATTACCTAAACATCAAGTGAGTTGTTTTTTAAAAACTTTTTGATTGACGGCTACCAATTAGTAATTGTTGAACCCGAGTCAAGGATATTTTTTTTTAGCTTTTTTGAATGCAAATAAAGTTTGTGCGTCATATGTTGATACGCACAAGACCATTTTTTGTATGTTGCTCCATCGGCATCCGTTATCTCTCATATCCCGGTCAGTGCGCATCGGGCCGACTTTGATGATGTGTCAGTTATGACCGTGCGCTGCCTCGGTTCCTCTTCATGCCTGCCAGTGTTTTAGAACCAAAATGCGAAATGACAGGAAAGTAGATTTCAAAGACCAACATTTTTATTATTGGATGCGCATTTTGTCCAGAAAGGCCGTTGAAGAAATATACGTTCATTTATCTTTAAAAAAAAATTTTTTTTTTATTTCTTATTCAGTCATTTTTCAAATTTTATTTATTTTATTATCTTTATTTTTGTTTAGAGTTTTTCATATGACTAGATAACTGACTTGGGTTTCTGTTGGAGGCTGTCAAGAAAACCAAATTATATCATATTTCCTTCTGCCAATGTATTGGACAGACATACATACATACATACATATATATACATATATATACATATATATATATATATGTAATATATTATGTGATTATTTTTTTATACAGACATGTACAGAATCTGCGACACTGGCATGTCGATGTTATCGATCAACAGCTGTTAGACCTAAGGGAAGGATCAGATTTTTATTCTCCCTGATGAGATCTCAGTTTCTAACAGCTGTTGATCGATAACATCGGCATGTCAGTGTCGCAGATTACGTACATGTCTGTATAGATAAAAATAATCATATATATAAAAGCTATATTTGATATTGAGCACTCTTTCTAAGCCCGGTTTAAATTCTTTGGATTCCTATCCTATAGATGTTTACTTTACCTGGATCTATCTATCTATCTATCTATCTATCTATATATATATATATATATATATATATATATATATTATATATATATATGTTAGTATGGCAAGTAAGCTACACAAAGACGTCCATGTTTTATTTCCACAGGAAATCACCAGGCTAAATAATTTCCTGCTGGGATGAAACATTGACGCCTCTGTGTAGCTTACTTGCCATATATATATTTTCATACTATTACTAAGCTCTACTACGTATTGAGCACTGTTCAAGTCGATACTGGATATATATATATATATATAGAGAGAGAGAGATAGAAGAAAAAAGAGTGATAAATATGCGACGATCGTCCAAATTCATTTCAAATTTCAATTGTTCAATGCAATGTGTATTCAGTAATAAACTAGTGTTTATTATTCTTTCCTTAAGCCAAGGCTTTTCAAAGATCGAAATCTTATCATCAGAGGAGAAATACAGATGGATAAGTTGGCTTTCGAAAAAACCAAAGTTCAAATATTTGAAAAATATGAAAATTATTATTAAAAGAATTTTTGTTAAAAAAACGCAGTGAATGAAAAGAAAAGTTCCGTGAAAAATATATGCAGATTGGTTTTGCAAACTCACTTTTTCTTTATTCAAACAATCTAACCCAAGCTCGATGGGTGACACAACGGGTCACCTTTTTTTTTAGTAGATTCTAATTGTGGCCTGTTATAGTTTGGTTCCTGTTTTGTTAATATATATATATATATATATATATATATATATATATATACACACAATATATTATATCACCTAATGATATCATGTGTGTATATACATGAAATAGTAAATTGTATATATATATATATTGATCACACATCTATTCCTCAGTTTTGGGATTTAGTTATATTTAAAAAAAATTATTTTAATTCTAATTAGCTTTAATTTGCAATTAAGAAGACTAGAAAGTGGACCCTCACTTCTCTTATTTTGTCTTTTAGTCCTCACATTCCATAAGCGATGTTTCTGACAAAGGGGGAAGAATTGCTGTTTTCTGGGTCGGAATTTATCCATCTAACACTTATCGTTGGCTACTTTTTGACCTTGAAGTATTTTTTTCTTCTAGCTCCTTACATCAAGTGGCTTCATGCCTTGTCTGGATCAATTTCCATTAAAAAAAAAAAATGAATGCACCAAGTTACCTATCTTTGACTAAGTGTCTGCCTATCACTCTCTTCCTCTCTCATTGTACCTTGTTTACCCCCCCCCCCCAACCTGCTCTTATCTTATATGGTCTCTATCACTCTCGCTTCCGTTTCTCTCTCTGTTTATTATCAGATTGTAAAGGATAGAAAGGATTGGAATAGTCCATTATAAACAGAAGGGAATAACACCATAAGTAGCTGAGACTAGGGGAAGAGAGCGAGGGAGAGAGGAGGTAGATATAGCAAGCAAGAATAGACTAATTTTTTTTTTTTTTAATTTTTAACTGGTTTTGCAAACTCACTTTTTCTCTATTCAAACAATCTAACCCAAGCTCGATGGGTGAAACAACGGGTCACCTTTTTTTTTTTTTTAGTAGATTCTAATTGTGGCCTTTTATAGTTTGGTTCCTGTTTTCTTAATTGTATCTTGTTTTTGGAAATGTCAAACTTAGGAGGAGGAGGAGAAGAAGAAGATGATGAAGGAAGAAGAGAAAGATGAAGAAGCAAAAGATGAAGAGAAAGATGAAGAAGGAAGAAGGGAGACAAAAAGTATTTATCAATGGGGTTACTGGAGAGAGAGAGAGGGAGGGAGAGAGAGATAGGGTGTAGGTTTTAGTTTGTGAAAACCCAGCCTGACAGACACAAGAAACTATTTTGGCCCAGATGAGGGGAGGGGGGTATCGGAATTGTGTCAATTGGTGTGTGTGTGTGTGTGTGTGTGTGATTCTGTGTCCTTTTCGTGGTAACTGTATGTCTCTATTTACTTGCCTCCCCACGAGGGGAAAAGTTGGACATAGGTTCGGTCTTAAATGTGGGGAAGATCCAGCTACTTCCGAAAGGGGGCAAAAATAGAAATGAGACAAAAATAAAAATTCTCTCTGTTTAGAAGGATTTCTCCTTCACGGACCGAGGACAGAAAAGGTGAAGTGTGGTATCAGAACAGGTTCTACACTTTGCTTCTAGTCAGTAGGCCAACTAGAATCTAATGAGAGAGATGTCTTTTAGCAATAAAACCAGCATTTGTTCTCTGTATGCCTATATAAATAATAGAGAATAATATTAAAGTATACAATATTGTGGCACTAATATATATATATATATATGTTTCATTTTATATTCCAATATCGATGTTTTTATTTTTATTTTTTCGAATTTCCAAAAAAACATGACATTTTTGTGAGATGTATTTTTTACAGTCCGTTTCATTTGCCGTGAGCCAAACAACATTTTTTTATGTCAATATCGTCTCTGCAACACTACAAAATCATCAGAAAAATCCGCAAAAGAATAAAACGTTCTTGGATTGAAATGTCTTGAAAAAAACCCTACACTATACAGTGGGTCATTTTGGGGTAAAAACAAATAAAAAAACAAAGATAAGTGCAAACTCACATGTGGGGAAACTCACTAGTATGCCATTGTATGTGTATGTATATATATTTGTATGTATGTATATATATATATTTGTATGTATGTATATATATATATTTGTATGTATGTATATATATATATTTGTATGTATGTATATATATATATTTGTATGTATATATATATATTTGTATGTATGTATATATATATATTTGTATGTATGTATATATATATATTTGTATGTATGTATATATATATATTTGTATGTATGTATATATATATATTTGTATGTATGTATATATATATATTTGTATGTATGTATATATATATATTTGTATGTATGTATATATATATATTTGTATGTATGTATGTATATATATTTGTATGTATGTATGTATATATATTTGTATGTATGTATGTATATTTGTATGTATGTATGTATATATATTTGTATGTATGTATATATATTTGTATGTATGTATGTATGTATATTTGTATGTATGTATGTATATATATTTGTATGTATGTATGTATGTATATATATTTGTATGTATGTATGTATATATATTTGTATGTATGTATGTATATATATTTGTATGTATGTATGTATATATATTTGTATGTATGTATATATATTTGTATGTATGTATGTATATATATATTTGTATGTATATATATTTGTATGTATGTATGTATATATATATTTGTATGTATGTATATATTGTATGTATGTATATATATTTGTATGTATGTATGTATATATATATTTGTATGTATGTATATATATATTTGTATGTATGTATATATATATTTGTATGTATGTATATATATTTGTATGTATGTATATATATATATTTGTATGTATGTATGTATATATATTTGTATGTATATATATTTGTATGTATGTATATATATATTTGTATGTATGTATATATATATTTGTATGTATGTATATATATATTTGTATGTATGTATATATATTTGTATGTATGTATATATATATTTGTATGTATGTATATATATATATTTGTATGTATGTATATATATTTGTATGTATGTATATATATTTGTATGTATGTATATATATTTGTATGTATGTATATATATTTGTATGTATGTATATATATTTGTATGTATGTATATATATTTGTATGTATGTATGTATATATATTTGTATGTATGTATGTATATATATTTGTATGTATGTATGTATATATATTTGTATGTATGTATGTATATATATTTGTATGTATATATATATATTTGTATGTATGTATATATTTGTATGTATGTATATGTATATATATTTGCATGTATGTATGTATATGTATATATATTTGCATGTATGTATGTATATGTATATATATTTGCATGTATGTATGTATATGTATATATATTTGCATGTATGTATGTATATGTATATATATTTGCATGTATGTATGTATATGTATATATATTTGCATGTATGTATGTATATGTATATATATTTGCATGTATGTATGTATATGTATATATATTTGCATGTATGTATGTATATGTATATATATTTGCATGTATGTATGTATATGTATATATATATTTGCATGTATGTATGTATATGTATATATATATTTGCATGTATGTATGTATATGTATATATATATTTGCATGTATGTATGTATATGTATATATATTTGCATGTATGTATGTATATGTATATATATTTGCATGTATGTATGTATATGTATATATATTTGCATGTATGTATGTATATGTATATATATTTGCATGTATGTACGTATATATATTTGCATGTATGTATATATATTTGCATGTATGCATATATATTTGCATGTATGTATGTATATGTATTTGCATGTATGTATATGTATTTGCATGTATGTATGTATATGTATATATATTTGCATGTATGTATGTATATGTATATATATTTGCATGTATGTATGTATATGTATATATATTTGCATGTATGTATGTATATGTATATATATTTGCATGTATGTATGTATATGTATATATATTTGCATGTATGTATGTATATGTATATATATTTGCATGTATGTATGTATATGTATATATATTTGCATGTATGTATGTATATGTATATATATTTGCATGTATGTATGTATATGTATATATATTTGCATGTATGTATGTATATGTATATATATTTGCATGTATGTATGTATATGTATATATATTTGCATGTATGTATGTATATGTATATATATTTGCATGTATGTATGTATATGTATATATATTTGCATGTATGTATGTATATGTATATATATTTGCATGTATGTATGTATATGTATATATATTTGCATGTATGTATGTATATGTATATATATTTGCATGTATGTATGTATTTGTATATATATTTGCATGTATGTATGTATATGTATATATATTTGCATGTATGTATGTATATGTATATATATTTGCATGTATGTATGTATATGTATATATATTTGCATGTATGTATGTATATGTATATATATTAGCATGTATGTATGTATATGTATATATATTTGCATGTATGTATGTATATGTATATATATTTGCATGTATGTATGTATATGTATA
>OY744526.1:4257440-4359940 GCA_963556195.1 Sepiola atlantica
TTCTTTTTTCCCAGCTTACACTAAATATTACATTTGGCCCGCCATCCACGACTCTCCTAAAAAACCAACTCCATATAGGTGGTAGCAAAAACTTTTCTCTCTAACAATTCTGTACTGTCACTCTACTCATCGACACCGGGAACTAATACACACAGTTTAATTTTCACAAAACACCGGTTCTTATTTATTATTAAGTTAATTGACCTATTTTCACATCTATTTTAACCCGAATGCGTGGTGCAGTCGGTAAGAAGGCAGGATTCATAATCACCTGTTTTAGCGTTCGATCCCATTCTACTCTACCACTTTTTTAATTTTTTTTTTGAATTTAAAACATTCGCCAACACAATAGACGGGGGTGGGGGGGGGGAGAAAAAATAGGTAATTTCCTTTTTTTTATTTGACGTCATGCAATAGGTAGTACTTTCTCGCGTGCAACGCCGGGCGACGGGTTCCGCTAGTATATATATATTTTTCACTTATAAAATAGATAATTCAGTGAAGACCGGGGTTGTTCCAATAAAAACAAGCTCGATGATACTCGATTACAGAGTACAGAGCATTTATATGTGATTTTATGAAGGCTTACCAAAGCATTCCTTTCAGGACACCAATGGTCACCATTAAAGATATTTTTTCTTACAAATATTATTTATTCAAATTAAATGTTTTTTCCTACACGTGTTTCACTACCAAGCAGTTACTTTGTTTTTTTTTTAATGTATTTGGGACCGATTGTTTGCTTGGTGGAAGAAATAATGCACGAGCTACTTTTCTAAGACTTTTTCTAGGACTTTCTTTTTTTTATCGTTGTTCTTCCTTGTTTTTTAATTTTAGATTTTATTTTTATTTTTTATTTATTTATTTTTTTCCTCTTCTCTTCTTAAGTGACCTCAACTATTGCAATGCCACATTGTGTATTGTCGGCAGTTGAAACCAGTATTCCAGACATTTAATTTCCCTGATGATCTGCCAAGCAAGTAACTGCTTGGTAGTGAAACACGTGTAGGAAAATACATTTAATTTGAATAAATAATATTTGTAAGAAAAAATATCTTTAATGGTGATCATTGGTGTCCTGAAAGGAATGCTTTGGTAAGCCTTCATAAAATCACACACATATATATATATATATATATATATATATAAGATATTATCTTAAAGATAAACGATGTATTGTTAAATAATAATCTATCGCGATAATATAAAGCTCAATATGTTGAATAGAGCAATCAATTCAAGAGATGAAAGATGAGAATAAAAAATTGTATGAATACAATATTTATTAAAACATCAGAAGTTCAAAGCAACGAGTTTCATATCCTTAATCCATGGATTTTCAAAAACAAACTCTTTTCATCAGAGGAAAAAAACCGGTAATGTAACTGTGAATATTATCGACAACATTTAACTTTAAAAAATTTATACACATGAAGCTTTACCCTAGATCCTTTGAATTGGATGCTTTTACCCTCGGACTTCTACACGCACAGGATACACGAACTCAACTGACCGCCGTCGAATAATCAGCTTCTTAACAACAACATTTGGACTCCTTAAACCTTTGAGTATTCTTTTTAAAACATCTATTTCTACTATAAGAGCTGTTTTGTTTTTGACGGGTACTACCCTAACTTGACGTTCCCTTCTGAACCCAAAGTTTCTTAATAATTTTTCAAAGTTAAATGTTGCCGGTAATATTTACACTTACATTGCCGATTTTTATCTTCTGATGAAAAAGGTTTGTCTTTGAAAATCCATGGATTAAGGATATGAAACTATTTGCTTCAAACTTCTGATGTTTAAATAAATATTGTATCTGTACAATTTTTTATTCTCATTTTTCATATCTTGAATTGATTGCTCTATTCAATATATTGAGCTTTATATTATCACGATGTATTATTATTTAACGATATATCGCTTATCTTTAATATTAATGTATGTATATATATATATATATATATATATTTGACGGTGACTACCCTAACTTTACGTTTTCTTTTCAACAAAAAATTATTTTGTTTTTTGTGTATTAATTAAGTTAAATGTTGTCGAGAATATTCAGTTAGATTACTGTATTTTTTTATCCTCTGATGAAAAGAGTTTGTTTTTGAAAATCTATGGATTAAGGATATGAAACTCCTTGCTTTGAACTTCTGATGTTTTAATAAATATTGTATCTTTACAATTTTTTATTCTCATCTTTCATCTCTTGAATTGATTGCTCTATTCAATATATTGAGCTTTATATTGTCGCGATGGATTATTATTAAACGATACATCGCTTATCTTTAATTTAATATTAATATTATATATAGAGTATATGGAGTATTGTTGCCACATCTGGGCTGGTGCATCATCTACTACTCTCTCCCTCCTTGACAAGGTCCAAAACAGAGTCGCCAACCTAATAGGTCCTTCACTGTCAACCAAGCTCCAGTCCCTGTCCCATTGCCGCAATGTAGCATCCTTGTGCTTGTTTTACAAATACTTCAATGGACTATGCTCCGATGAATTGGCTACTCTGGTGCCCCCTCGACGTAAATTCACTAGACCAACTCGACAATCAACTAAATCCCATCCATTCACTGTGGAGGTCCCCAGATGCCAGAGAGCTTTCTACTCAAATAGCTTCTTTCCTCGTGCTGCTGGCCTCTGGAACTCCCTTCCTGCCTCCTGTTTCCCCGACAGTACTGACATGCAGAAATTTAAAACTAATGTAAACAGACATTTCACTGCGCAGATCCCAGTTTAGGTTGACCCCTCCCATCCTTCTCCCCTTTTCTTTCTTCTCAGTAGCCCCTTACGTCTACAGTGGCGACCTGCTTTGTTTGGGGTGAACTTCGTTAAAAAAAAAAAAAGATACATATATATAAATTTATTAGTTTTATATATATATATATATATCTTAACAAAGTTAGCGATGTGTGTTTTTTAATTAAGTCTAATAAGTCTCTTCGTCAGCACCGACGACAATAGAGCAGTTAATGATTCTTAAACCCTTTTATTTTTCTCTCCTCAATTTTCCGTTGAAGAGCTGCCATAACGTTTGTCCTATAAACAATTAAAGCAGACAATAAATATTTCCACTTTTGTTATGGAAATAATTCAATTTGCAACATATGCTCCGTCGCCTTTGTTGCTGGCAACAGACATGATGAATTCGCATTTGTCGGACGCCTTTATTCTTTCGTTTTGTTTGTTCATTAATTCACAGTTGATGAACTTAGTAATTAGTCTCAATCCGTTCGGATGTATATTCATCTGGTCACATCAGTCTGTAGATTTCATACCTATTGTCTATTCGTATCTACAATCGTAGCGGTCGGGTTCTGTATATTTGTTTACATCTTCTGCAGGATGGTTAGACACAAGGTCAGGTGAGCTTCTGAAAAGCCAGTGCACTAGGTTCACCTAGTGCAAAAAAAATGCTTGAACAGCTCCGTCGGTATTCCGCAGTAAGTACGCCTCAAGATATTAGCAATAAACTAACTCCTTCTCAGAGAAAAAGGTAAAGCCTGGGAGGGTTGACCGCCTAAGACTAAACAGAACCATACCTCAGTTCGACAAGAGCAAGGCCGCTGTCGGACTGATTGTCGAGGATGTATCCTCGACTGGTACAAACACCATCTGCTCTTGTCCTCAAGGATGTGTGTTCTCAGCTTTTTTTTTAATTCAGAAAAAGCGGATTTCCGCTCCAATCGCTCGAGCCTCTCATAGATGTGTGTTCTCAGCTTTTTTTTTAATTCAGAAAAAGCGGATTTCCGCTCCAATCGCTCGAGCCTCTCATAGATGTGTGTTCTCAGCTTTTTTTTTAATTCAGAAAAAGCGGATTTCCGCTCCAATCGCTCGAGCCTCTCATAGATGTGAGTTCTCAGCTTTTTTTTTAATTCAGAAAAAGCGGATTTCCGCTCCAATCGCTCGAGCCTCTCATAGATGTGTGTTCTCAGCTTTTTTTTTTCATCCAGAAAAAGCGGATTTCCGCTCCAATCGCTCGAGCCTCTCATAGATGTGTGTTCTCAGCTTTTTTTTTTAATTCAGAAAAAGCGGATTTCCGCTCCAATCGCTCGAGCCTCTCATAGATGTGTGTTCTCAGCTTTTTTTTTTCATCCAGAAAAAGCGGATTTCCGCTCCAATCGCTCGAGCCTCTCATAGATGTGTGTTCTCAGCTTTTTTTTTAATTCAGAAAAAGCGGATTTCCGCTCCAATCGCTCGAGCCTCTCATAGATGTGTGTTCTCAGCTTTTTTTTTAATTCAGAAAAAGCGGATTTCCGCTCCAATCGCTCGAGCCTCTCATAGATGTGTGTTCTCAGCTTTTTTTTTAATTCAGAAAAAGCGGATTTCCGCTCCAATCGCTCGAGCCTCTCATAGATGTGTGTTCTCAGCTTTTTTTTTAATTCAGAAAAAGCGGATTTCCGCTCCAATCGCTCGAGCCTCTCATAGATGTGTGTTCTCAGCTTGTTTTTTAATTCAGAAAAAGCGGATTTCCGCTCCAATCGCTCGAGCCTCTCATAGATGTGTGTTCTCAGCTTTTTTTTTAATTCAGAAAAAGCGGATTTCCGCTCCAATCGCTCGAGCCTCTCATAGATGTGTGTTCTCAGCTTTTTTTTTTCATCCAGAAAAAGCGGATTTCCGCTCCAATCGCTCGAGCCTCTCATAGATGTGTGTTCTCAGCTTTTTTTTTAATTCAGAAAAAGCGGATTTCCGCTCCAATCGCTCGAGCCTCTCATAGATGTGTGTTCTCAGCTTTTTTTTTAATTCAGAAAAAGCGGATTTCCGCTCCAATCGCTCGAGCCTCTCATAGATGTGTGTTCTCAGCTTTTTTTTTAATTCAGAAAAAGCGGATTTCCGCTCCAATCGCTCGAGCCTCTCATAGATGTGTGTTCTCAGCTTGTTTTTTAATTCAGAAAAAGCGGATTTCCGCTCCAATCGCTCGAGCCTCTCATAGATGTGTGTTCTCAGCTTTTTTTTTAATTCAGAAAAAGCGGATTTCCGCTCCAATCGCTCGAGCCTCTCATAGATGTGTGTTCTCAGCTTTTTTTTTTCATCCAGAAAAAGCGGATTTCCGCTCCAATCGCTCGAGCCTCTCATAGATGTGTGTTCTCAGCTTTTTTTTTAATTCAGAAAAAGCGGATTTCCGCTCCAATCGCTCGAGCCTCTCATAGATGTGTGTTCTCAGCTTTTTTTTTAATTCAGAAAAAGCGGATTTCCGCTCCAATCGCTCGAGCCTCTCATAGATGTGAGTTCTCAGCTTTTTTTTTAATTCAGAAAAAGCGGATTTCCGCTCCAATCGCTCGAGCCTCTCATAGATGTGTGTTCTCAGCTTTTTTTTTAATTCAGAAAAAGCGGATTTCCGCTCCAATCGCTCGAGCCTCTCATAGATGTGTGTTCTCAGCTTTTTTTTTAATTCAGAAAAAGCGGATTTCCGCTCCAATCGCTCGAGCCTCTCATAGATGTGTGTTCTCAGCTTTTTTTTTAATTCAGAAAAAGCGGATTTCCGCTCCAATCGCTCGAGCCTCTCATAGATGTGTGTTCTCAGCTTGTTTTTTAATTCAGAAAAAGCGGATTTCCGCTCCAATCGCTCGAGCCTCTCATAGATGTGTGTTCTCAGCTTTTTTTTTAATTCAGAAAAAGCGGATTTCCGCTCCAATCGCTCGAGCCTCTCATAGATGTGTGTTCTCAGCTTTTTTTTTTCATCCAGAAAAAGCGGATTTCCGCTCCAATCGCTCGAGCCTCTCATAGATGTGTGTTCTCAGCTTTTTTTTTAATTCAGAAAAAGCGGATTTCCGCTCCAATCGCTCGAGCCTCTCATAGATGTGTGTTCTCAGCTTTTTTTTTAATTCAGAAAAAGCGGATTTCCGCTCCAATCGCTCGAGCCTCTCATAGATGTGAGTTCTCAGCTTTTTTTTTAATTCAGAAAAAGCGGATTTCCGCTCCAATCGCTCGAGCCTCTCATAGATGTGTGTTCTCAGCTTTTTTTTTTCATCCAGAAAAAGCGGATTTCCGCTCCAATCGCTCGAGCCTCTCATAGATGTGTGTTCTCAGCTTTTTTTTTTTAATTCAGAAAAAGCGGATTTCCGCTCCAATCGCTCGAGCCTCTCATAGATGTGTGTTCTCAGCTTTTTTTTTTCATCCAGAAAAAGCGGATTTCCGCTCCAATCGCTCGAGCCTCTCATAGATGTGTGTTCTCAGCTTTTTTTTTAATTCAGAAAAAGCGGATTTCCGCTCCAATCGCTCGAGCTTCTCATAGATGTGTGTTCTCAGCTTTTTTTTTAATTCAGAAAAAGCGGATTTCCGCTCCAATCGCTCGAGCCTCTCATAGATGTGTGTTCTCAGCTTTTTTTTTTCATCCAGAAAAAGCGGATTTCCGCTCCAATCGCTCGAGCCTCTCATAGATGTGAGTTCTCAGCTTTTTTTTTAATTCAGAAAAAGCGGATTTCCGCTCCAATCGCTCAAGCCTCTCATAGATGTGTGTTCTCAGCTTTTTTTTTTCATCCAGAAAAAGCGGATTTCCGCTCCAATCGCTCGAGCCTCTCATAGATGTGTGTTCTCAGCTTTTTTTTTAATTCAGAAAAAGCGGATTTCCGCTCCAATCGCTCGAGCCTCTCATAGATGTGAGTTCTCAGCTTTTTTTTTCATCCAGAAAAAGCGGATTTCCGCTCCAATCGCTCGAGCCTCTCATAGATGTGTGTTCTCAGCTTTTTTTTTAATTCAGAAAAAGCGGATTTCCGCTCCAATCGCTCGAGCCTCTCATAGATGTGTGTTCTCAGCTTTTTTTTTAATTCAGAAAAAGCGGATTTCCGCTCCAATCGCTCGAGCCTCTCATAGATGTGTGTTCTCAGCTTTTTTTTTAATTCAGAAAAAGCGGATTTCCGCTCCAATCGCTCGAGCCTCTCATAGATGTGAGTTCTCAGCTTTTTTTTTAATTCAGAAAAAGCGGATTTCCGCTCCAATCGCTCGAGCCTCTCATAGATGTGAGTTCTCAGCTTTTTTTTAAATTCAGAAAAAGCGGATTTCCGCTCCAATCGCTCGAGCCTCTCATAGATGTGAGTTCTCAGCTTTTTTTTTAATTCAGAAAAAGCGGATTTCCGCTCCAATCGCTCGAGCCTCTCATAGATGTGTGTTCTCAGCTTTTTTTTTAATTCAGAAAAAGCGGATTTCCGCTCCAATCGCTCGAGCCTCTCATAGATGTGTGTTCTCAGCTTTTTTTTTAATTCAGAAAAAGCGGATTTCCGCTCCAATCGCTCGAGCCTCTCATAGATGTGTGTTCTCAGCTTTTTTTTTAAGTCAGAAAAAGCGGATTTCCGCTCCAATCGCTCGAGCCTCTCATAGATGTGAGTTCTCAGCTTTTTTTTTAATTCAGAAAAAGCGGATTTCCGCTCCAATCGCTCGAGCCTCTCATAGATGTGAGTTCTCAGCTTTTTTTTTAATTCAGAAAAAGCGGATTTCCGCTCCAATCGCTCGAGCCTCTCATAGATGTGTGTTCTCAGCTTTTTTTTTAATTCAGAAAAAGCGGATTTCCGCTCCAATCGCTCGAGCCTCTCATAGATGTGTGTTCTCAGCTTTTTTTTTAATTCAGAAAAAGCGGATTTCTGCTCCAATCGCTCGAGCCTCTCATAGATGTGAGTTCTCAGCTTTTTTTTTAATTCAGAAAAAGCGGATTTCCGCTCCAATCGCTCGAGCCTCTCATAGATGTGTGTTCTCAGCTTTTTTTTTTAATTCAGAAAAAGCGGATTTCCGCTCCAATCGCTCGAGCCTCTCATAGATGTGTGTTCTCAGCTTTTTTTTTTAATTCAGAAAAAGCGGATTTCCGCTCCAATCGCTCGAGCCTCTCATAGATGTGTGTTCTCAGCTTTTTTTTTTCATCCAGAAAAAGCGGATTTCCGCTCCAATCGCTCGAGCCTCTCATAGATGTGTGTTCTCAGCTTTTTTTTTAATTCAGAAAAAGCGGATTTCCGCTCCAATCGCTCGAGCCTCTCATAGATGTGTGTTCTCAGCTTTTTTTTTAATTCAGAAAAAGCGGATTTCCGCTCCAATCGCTCGAGCCTCTCATAGATGTGTGTTCTCAGCTTTTTTTTTTAATTCAGAAAAAGCGGATTTCTGCATAATCGCTCAGGCCTCTCATAGATGTGAGTTCTCAGCTTTTTTTTTAATTCAGAAAAAGAGGATTTCCGCTCCAATCGCTCGAGCCTCTCATAGATGTGAGTTCTCAGCTTTTTTTTTAATTCAGAAAAAGCGGATTTCTGCTCCAATCGCTCGAGCCTCTCATAGATGTGTGTTCTCAGCTTTTTTTTTAATTCAGAAAAAGCGGATTTCCGCTCCAATCGCTCGAGCCTCTCATAGATGTGTGTTCTCAGCTTTTTTTTTAATTCAGAAAAAGCGGATTTCCGCTCCAATCGCTCGAGCCTCTCATAGATGTGTGTTCTCAGCTTTTTTTTTTAATTCAGAAAAAGCGGATTTCTGCATAATCGCTCGAGCCTCTCATAGATGTGAGTTCTCAGCTTTTTTTTTGATTCAGAAAAAGCGGATTTCCGCTCCAATCGCTCGAGCCTCTCATAGATGTGTGTTCTCAGCTTTTTTTTTTCATCCAGAAAAAGCGGATTTCCGCTCCAATCGCTCGAGCCTCTCATAGATGTGAGTTCTCAGCTTTTTTTTTAATTCAGAAAAAGCGGATTTCCGCTCCAATCGCTCAAGCCTCTCATAGATGTGTGTTCTCAGCTTTTTTTTTTCATCCAGAAAAAGCGGATTTCCGCTCCAATCGCTCGAGCCTCTCATAGATGTGTGTTCTCAGCTTTTTTTTTAATTCAGAAAAAGCGGATTTCCGCTCCAATCGCTCGAGCCTCTCATAGATGTGAGTTCTCAGCTTTTTTTTTAATTCAGAAAAAGCGGATTTCCGCTCCAATCGCTCGAGCCTATCATAGATGTGTGTTCTCAGCTTTTTTTTTAATTCAGAAAAAGCGGATTTCCGCTTTAATCGCTCGAGCCTCTCATAGATGTGTGTTCTCAGCTTTTTTTTTAATTCAGAAAAAGCGGATTTCCGCTCCAATCGCTCGAGCCTCTCATAGATGTGTGTTCTCAGCTTTTTTTTTAATTCAGAAAAAGCGGATTTCCGCTCCAATCGCTCGAGCCTCTCATAGATGTGAGTTCTCAGCTTTTTTTTTAATTCAGAAAAAGCGGATTTCCGCTCCAATCGCTCGAGCCTCTCATAGATGTGAGTTCTCAGCTTTTTTTTAAATTCAGAAAAAGCGGATTTCCGCTCCAATCGCTCGAGCCTCTCATAGATGTGAGTTCTCAGCTTTTTTTTTAATTCAGAAAAAGCGGATTTCCGCTCCAATCGCTCGAGCCTCTCATAGATGTGTGTTCTCAGCTTTTTTTTTAATTCAGAAAAAGCGGATTTCCGCTCCAATCGCTCGAGCCTCTCATAGATGTGTGTTCTCAGCTTTTTTTTTAATTCAGAAAAAGCGGATTTCCGCTCCAATCGCTCGAGCCTCTCATAGATGTGTGTTCTCAGCTTTTTTTTTAAGTCAGAAAAAGCGGATTTCCGCTCCAATCGCTCGAGCCTCTCATAGATGTGAGTTCTCAGCTTTTTTTTTAATTCAGAAAAAGCGGATTTCCGCTCCAATCGCTCGAGCCTCTCATAGATGTGAGTTCTCAGCTTTTTTTTTAATTCAGAAAAAGCGGATTTCCGCTCCAATCGCTCGAGCCTCTCATAGATGTGTGTTCTCAGCTTTTTTTTTAATTCAGAAAAAGCGGATTTCCGCTCCAATCGCTCGAGCCTCTCATAGATGTGTGTTCTCAGCTTTTTTTTTAATTCAGAAAAAGCGGATTTCTGCTCCAATCGCTCGAGCCTCTCATAGATGTGAGTTCTCAGCTTTTTTTTTAATTCAGAAAAAGCGGATTTCCGCTCCAATCGCTCGAGCCTCTCATAGATGTGTGTTCTCAGCTTTTTTTTTTAATTCAGAAAAAGCGGATTTCCGCTCCAATCGCTCGAGCCTCTCATAGATGTGTGTTCTCAGCTTTTTTTTTTAATTCAGAAAAAGCGGATTTCCGCTCCAATCGCTCGAGCCTCTCATAGATGTGTGTTCTCAGCTTTTTTTTTTCATCCAGAAAAAGCGGATTTCCGCTCCAATCGCTCGAGCCTCTCATAGATGTGTGTTCTCAGCTTTTTTTTTAATTCAGAAAAAGCGGATTTCCGCTCCAATCGCTCGAGCCTCTCATAGATGTGTGTTCTCAGCTTTTTTTTTAATTCAGAAAAAGCGGATTTCCGCTCCAATCGCTCGAGCCTCTCATAGATGTGTGTTCTCAGCTTTTTTTTTTAATTCAGAAAAAGCGGATTTCTGCATAATCGCTCAGGCCTCTCATAGATGTGAGTTCTCAGCTTTTTTTTTAATTCAGAAAAAGAGGATTTCCGCTCCAATCGCTCGAGCCTCTCATAGATGTGAGTTCTCAGCTTTTTTTTTAATTCAGAAAAAGCGGATTTCTGCTCCAATCGCTCGAGCCTCTCATAGATGTGTGTTCTCAGCTTTTTTTTTAATTCAGAAAAAGCGGATTTCCGCTCCAATCGCTCGAGCCTCTCATAGATGTGAGTTCTCAGCTTTTTTTTTAATTCAGAAAAAGCGGATTTCCGCTCCAATCGCTCGAGCCTCTCATAGATGTGAGTTCTCAGCTTTTTTTTTCATCCAGAAAAAGCGGATTTCTGCTCCAATCGCTCGAGCCTCTCATAGATGTGTGTTCTCAGCTTTTTTTTTAATTCAGAAAAAGCGGATTTCCGCTCCAATCGCTCGAGCCTCTCATAGATGTGTGTTCTCAGCTTTTTTTTTCATCCAGAAAAAGCGGATTTCTGCTCCAATCGCTCGAGCCTCTCATAGATGTGTGTTCTCAGCTTTTTTTTTAATTCAGAAAAAGCGGATTTCCGCTCCAATCGCTCGAGCCTCTCATAGATGTGTGTTCTCAGCTTTTTTTTTTAATTCAGAAAAAGCGGATTTCTGCATAATCGCTCGAGCCTCTCATAGATGTGAGTTCTCAGCTTTTTTTTTGATTCAGAAAAAGCGGATTTCCGCTCCAATCGCTCGAGCCTCTCATAGATGTGTGTTCTCAGCTTTTTTTTTAATTCAGAAAAAGCGGATTTCCGCTCCAATCGCTCGAGCCTCTCATAGATGTGAGTTCTCAGCTTTTTTTTTAATTCAGAAAAAGCGGATTTCCGCTCCAATCGCTCGAGCCTCTCATAGATGTGAGTTCTCAGCTTTTTTTTTAATTCAGAAAAAGCGGATTTCCGCTCCAATCGCTCGAGCCTATCATAGATGTGTGTTCTCAGCTTTTTTTTTAATTCAGAAAAAGCGGATTTCCGCTTTAATCGCTCGAGCCTCTCATAGATGTGTGTTCTCAGCTTTTTTTTTAATTCAGAAAAAGCGGATTTCCGCTCCAATCGCTCGAGCCTCTCATAGATGTGTGTTCTCAGCTTTTTTTTTAATTCAGAAAAAGCGGATTTCCGCTCCAATCGCTCGAGCCTCTCATAGATGTGAGTTCTCAGCTTTTTTTTTAATTCAGAAAAAGCGGATTTCCGCTCCAATCGCTCGAGCCTCTCATAGATGTGAGTTCTCAGCTTTTTTTTTAATTCAGAAAAAGCGGATTTCCGCTCCAATCGCTCAAGCCTCTCATAGATGTGTGTTCTCAGCTTTTTTTTTTCATCCAGAAAAAGCGGATTTCCGCTCCAATCGCTCGAGCCTCTCATAGATGTGTGTTCTCAGCTTTTTTTTTAATTCAGAAAAAGCGGATTTCCGCTCCAATCGCTCGAGCCTCTCATAGATGTGAGTTCTCAGCTTTTTTTTTCATCCAGAAAAAGCGGATTTCCGCTCCAATCGCCTGAGCCTCTCATAGATGTGTGTTCTCAGCTTTTTTTTTAATTCAGAAAAAGCGGATTTCCGCTCCAATCGCTCGAGCCTCTCATAGATGTGTGTTCTCAGCTTTTTTTTAATTCAGAAAAAGCGGATTTCCGCTCTAATCGCTCGAGCCTCTCATAGATGTGTGTTCTCAGCTTTTTTTTTAATTCAGAAAAAGCGGATTTCCGCTCCAATCGCTCGAGCCTCTCATAGATGTGAGTTCTCAGCTTTTTTTTTAATTCAGAAAAAGCGGATTTCCGCTCCAATCGCTCGAGCCTCTCATAGATGTGAGTTCTCAGCTTTTTTTTTAATTCAGAAAAAGCGGATTTCCGCTCCAATCGCTCGAGCCTCTCATAGATGTGTGTTCTCAGCTTTTTTTTTAATTCAGAAAAAGCGGATTTCTGCTCCAATCGCTCGAGCCTCTCATAGATGTGTGTTCTCAGCTTTTTTTTTAATTCAGAAAAAGCGGATTTCCGCTCCAATCGCTCGAGCCTCTCATAGATGTGTGTTCTCAGCTTTTTTTTTAAGTCAGAAAAAGCGGATTTCCGCTCCAATCGCTCGAGCCTCTCATAGATGTGTGTTCTCAGCTTTTTTTTTAATTCAGAAAAAGCGGATTTCCGCTCCAATCGCTCGAGCCTCTCATAGATGTGTGTTCTCAGCTTTTTTTTTAATTCAGAAAAAGCGGATTTCTGCTCCAATCGCTCGAGCCTCTCATAGATGTGAGTTCTCAGCTTTTTTTTTAATTCAGAAAAAGCGGATTTCCGCTCCAATCGCTCGAGCCTCTCATAGATGTGTGTTCTCAGCTTTTTTTTTTAATTCAGAAAAAGCGGATTTCTGCTCCAATCGCTCGAGCCTCTCATAGATGTGTGTTCTCAGCTTTTTTTTTTAATTCAGAAAAAGCGGATTTCCGCTCCAATCGCTCGAGCCTCTCATAGATGTGTGTTCTCAGCTTTTTTTTTTCATCCAGAAAAAGCGGATTTCCGCTCCAATCGCTCGAGCCTCTCATAGATGTGTGTTCTCAGCTTTTTTTTTAATTCAGAAAAAGCGGATTTCCGCTCCAATCGCTCGAGCCTCTCATAGATGTGTGTTCTCAGCTTTTTTTTTAATTCAGAAAAAGCGGATTTCCGCTCCAATCGCTCGAGCCTCTCATAGATGTGTGTTCTCAGCTTTTTTTTTTAATTCAGAAAAAGCGGATTTCTGCATAATCGCTCAGGCCTCTCATAGATGTGAGTTCTCAGCTTTTTTTTTAATTCAGAAAAAGAGGATTTCCGCTCCAATCGCTCGAGCCTCTCATAGATGTGAGTTCTCAGCTTTTTTTTTAATTCAGAAAAAGCGGATTTCTGCTCCAATCGCTCGAGCCTCTCATAGATGTGTGTTCTCAGCTTTTTTTTTAATTCAGAAAAAGCGGATTTCCGCTCCAATCGCTCGAGCCTCTCATAGATGTGAGTTCTCAGCTTTTTTTTTAATTCAGAAAAAGCGGATTTCCGCTCCAATCGCTCGAGCCTCTCATAGATGTGAGTTCTCAGCTTTTTTTTTCATCCAGAAAAAGCGGATTTCTGCTCCAATCGCTCGAGCCTCTCATAGATGTGTGTTCTCAGCTTTTTTTTTAATTCAGAAAAAGCGGATTTCCGCTCCAATCGCTCGAGCCTCTCATAGATGTGTGTTCTCAGCTTTTTTTTTCATCCAGAAAAAGCGGATTTCTGCTCCAATCGCTCGAGCCTCTCATAGATGTGTGTTCTCAGCTTTTTTTTTAATTCAGAAAAAGCGGATTTCCGCTCCAATCGCTCAAGCCTCTCATAGATGTGTGTTCTCAGCTTTTTTTTTTAATTCAGAAAAAGCGGATTTCTGCATAATCGCTCGAGCCTCTCATAGATGTGAGTTCTCAGCTTTTTTTTTAATTCAGAAAAAGCGGATTTCCGCTCCAATCGCTCGAGCCTCTCATAGATGTGTGTTCTCAGCTTTTTTTTTAATTCAGAAAAAGCGGATTTCCGCTCCAATCGCTCGAGCCTCTCATAGATGTGAGTTCTCAGCTTTTTTTTTAATTCAGAAAAAGCGGATTTCCGCTCCAATCGCTCGAGCCTCTCATAGATGTGAGTTCTCAGCTTTTTTTTTAATTCAGAAAAAGCGGATTTCCGCTCCAATCGCTCGAGCCTCTCATAGATGTGTGTTCTCAGCTTTTTTTTTAATTCAGAAAAAGCGGATTTCCGCTCCAATCGCTCGAGCCTCTCATAGATGTGTGTTCTCAGCTTTTTTTTTAATTCAGAAAAAGCGGATTTCCGCTCCAATCGCTCGAGCCTCTCATAGATGTGTGTTCTCAGCTTTTTTTTTAATTCAGAAAAAGCGGATTTCCGCTCCAATCGCTCGAGCCTCTCATAGATGTGAGTTCTCAGCTTTTTTTTTAATTCAGAAAAAGCGGATTTCCGCTCCAATCGCTCGAGCCTCTCATAGATGTGAGTTCTCAGCTTTTTTTTTAATTCAGAAAAAGCGGATTTCCGCTCCAATCGCTCGAGCCTCTCATAGATGTGTGTTCTCAGCTTTTTTTTTAATTCAGAAAAAGCGGATTTCCGCTCCAATCGCTCGAGCCTCTCATAGATGTGTGTTCTCAGCTTTTTTTTTTCATCCAGAAAAAGCGGATTTCCGCTCCAATCGCTCGAGCCTCTCATAGATGTGAGTTCTCAGCTTTTTTTTTAATTCAGAAAAAGCGGATTTCCGCTCCAATCGCTCAAGCCTCTCATAGATGTGTGTTCTCAGCTTTTTTTTTTCATCCAGAAAAAGCGGATTTCCGCTCCAATCGCTCGAGCCTCTCATAGATGTGTGTTCTCAGCTTTTTTTTTAATTCAGAAAAAGCGGATTTCCGCTCCAATCGCTCGAGCCTCTCATAGATGTGAGTTCTCAGCTTTTTTTTTAATTCAGAAAAAGCGGATTTCCGCTCCAATCGCTCAAGCCTCTCATAGATGTGTGTTCTCAGCTTTTTTTTTTCATCCAGAAAAAGCGGATTTCCGCTCCAATCGCTCGAGCCTCTCATAGATGTGTGTTCTCAGCTTTTTTTTTAATTCAGAAAAAGCGGATTTCCGCTCCAATCGCTCGAGCCTCTCATAGATGTGTGTTCTCAGCTTTTTTTTTTCATCCAGAAAAAGCGGATTTCCGCTCCAATCGCTCGAGCCTCTCATAGATGTGTGTTCTCAGCTTTTTTTTTAATTCAGAAAAAGCGGATTTCCGCTTCAATCGCTCGAGCCTCTCATAGATGTGTGTTCTCAGCTTTTTTTTTAATTCAGAAAAAGCGGATTTCCGCTCCAATCGCTCGAGCCTCTCATAGATGTGTGTTCTCAGCTTTTTTTTTAATTCAGAAAAAGCGGATTTCCGCTCCAATCGCTCGAGCCTCTCATAGATGTGAGTTCTCAGCTTTTTTTTTAATCCAGAAAAAGCGGATTTCCGCTCCAATCGCTCGAGCCTCTCATAGATGTGAGTTCTCAGCTTTTTTTTTAATTCAGAAAAAGCGGATTTCCGCTCCAATCGCTCGAGCCTCTCATAGATGTGTGTTCTCAGCTTTTTTTTTAATTCAGAAAAAGCGGATTTCCGCTCCAATCGCTCGAGCCTCTCATAGATGTGTGTTCTCAGCTTTTTTTTTAATTCAGAAAAAGCGGATTTCCGCTCCAATCGCTCAAGCCTCTCATAGATGTGTGTTCTCAGCTTTTTTTTTAATTCAGAAAAAGCGGATTTCCGCTCCAATCGCTCGAGCCTCTCATAGATGTGTGTTCTCAGCTTTTTTTTTTAATTCAGAAAAAGCGGATTTCCGCTCCAATCGCTCGAGCCTCTCATAGATGTGAGTTCTCAGCTTTTTTTTTAATTCAGAAAAAGCGGATTTCCGCTCCAATCGCTCGAGCCTCTCATAGATGTGTGTTTTCAGCTTTTTTTTTAATTCAGAAAAAGCGGATTTCCGCTCCAATCGCTCGAGCCTCTCATAGATGTGTGTTCTCAGCTTTTTTTTTAATTCAGAAAAAGCGGATTTCCGCTCCAATCGCTCGAGCCTCTCATAGATGTGAGTTCTCAGCTTTTTTTTTAATTCAGAAAAAGCGGATTTCCGCTCCAATCGCTCGAGCCTCTCATAGATGTGTGTTCTCAGCTTTTTTTTTAATTCAGAAAAAGCGGATTTCCGCTCCAATCGCTCGAGCCTCTCATAGATGTGTGTTCTCAGCTTTTTTTTTAATTCAGAAAAAGCGGATTTCCGCTCCAATCGCTCGAGCCTCTCATAGATGTGTGTTCTCAGCTTTTTTTTTAATTCAGAAAAAGCGGATTTCCGCTCCAATCGCTCGAGCCTCTCATAGATGTGAGTTCTCAGCTTTTTTTTTAATTCAGAAAAAGCGGATTTCCGCTCCAATCGCTCGAGCCTCTCATAGATGTGTGTTCTCAGCTTTTTTTTTTAATTCAGAAAAAGCGGATTTCCGCTCCAATCGCTCGAGCCTCTCATAGATGTGAGTTCTCAGCTTTTTTTTTAATTCAGAAAAAGCGGATTTCCGCTCCAATCGCTCGAGCCTCTCATAGATGTGTGTTCTCAGCTTTTTTTTTAATTCAGAAAAAGCGGATTTCCGCTCCAATCGCTCGAGCCTCTCATAGCTGTGTGTTCTCAGCTTTTTTTTTTCATCCAGAAAAAGCGGATTTCTGCTCCAATCGCTCGAGCCTCTCATAGATGTGAGTTCTCAGCTTTTTTTTTAATTCAGAAAAAGCGGATTTCCGCTCCAATCGCTCGAGCCTCTCATAGATGTGTGTTCTCAGCTTTTTTTTTAATTCAGAAAAAGCGGATTTCTGCTCCAATCGCTCGAGCCTCTCATAGATGTGTGTTCTCAGCTTTTTTTTTAATCCAGAAAAAGCGGATTTCCGCTCCAATCGCTCGAGCCTCTCATAGATGTGAGTTCTCAGCTTTTTTTTTAATTCAGAAAAAGCGGATTTCCGCTCCAATCGCTCGAGCCTCTCATAGATGTGTGTTCTCAGCTTTTTTTTTAATTCAGAAAAAGCGGATTTCCGCTCCAATCGCTCGAGCCTCTCATAGATGTGTGTTCTCAGCTTTTTTTTTAATTCAGAAAAAGCGGATTTCCGCTCCAATCGCTCGAGCCTCTCATAGATGTGAGTTCTCAGCCTTTTTTTTAATAAAAAGAAGCTGATTTTCCCTCTGATGACAGTTCTCTCTTTAAGCAATTCATGACGGGGATAGGGGAGTTAGATGACTTTTGTTTCATCAAAGAATGGCTTCCTATAATCGCTACACACACGCCCCACCCCACATATGCGCTCTGTGTCTTTCTCTTCATTTTGACTTTCTTAGTTTAAACTCATTGGAGTTGTTTTTTTTTGTGCTGGCCTCTCTTCACATGCACACAGAGGGGGGGGGGCGTGACCCCCACCCGGTTGGGAAATCATCTCTATTTGAGCTTTTTAAAAAAATATTTTATTGGTTACTCACATTCTGTGTTTTGTATATTTCATATCTATATTTCATGTCTATAGTTCATGTCTATAGTTCATGTCTATAGTTCATGTCTATAGTTCATGTCTATAGTTCATGTCTATATTTCATGTCTATAGTTCATGTCTATAGTTCATGTCTATAGTTCATGTCTATAGTTCATGTCTATAGTTCATGTCTATAGTTCATGTCTATAGTTCATGTCTATATTTCATGTCTATAGTTCATGTCTATAGTTCATGTCTATAGTTCATGTCTATAGTTCATGTCTATAGTTCATGTCTATATTTCATGTCTATATTTCATGTCTATAGTTCATGTCTATAGTTCATGTCTATAGTTCATGTCTATAGTTCATGTCTATAGTTCATGTCTATATTTCATGTCTATAGTTCATGTCTATAGTTCATGTCTATAGTTCATGTCTATAGTTCATGTCTATATTTCATGTCTATAGTTCATGTCTATAGTTCATGTCTATAGTTCATGTCTATAGTTCATGTCTATAGTTCATGTCTATAGTTCATGTCTATAGTTCATGTCTATAGTTCATGTCTATATTTCATGTCTATAGTTCATGTCTATAGTTCATGTCTATAGTTCATGTCTATAGTTCATGTCTATAGTTCATGTCTATAGTTCATGTCTATAGTTCATGTCTATAGTTCATGTCTATAGTTCATGTCTATAGTTCATGTCTATATTTCATGTCTATAGTTCATGTCTATAGTTCATGTCTATAGTTCATGTCTATAGTTCATGTCTATAGTTCATGTCTATAGTTCATGTCTATAGTTCATGTCTATAGTTCATGTCTATAGTTCATGTCTATAGTTCATGTCTATAGTTCATGTCTATAGTTCATGTCTATAGTTCATGTCTATATTTCATGTCTATAGTTCATGTCTATAGTTCATGTCTATAGTTCATGTCTATAGTTCATGTCTATAGTTCATGTCTATAGTTCATGTCTATAGTTCATGTCTATAGTTCATGTCTATAGTTCATGTCTATAGTTCATGTCTATAGTTCATGTCTATAGTTCATGTCTATAGTTCATGTCTATAGTTCATGTCTATATTTCATGTCTATAGTTCATGTCTATAGTTCATGTCTATAGTTCATGTCTATAGTTCATGTCTATAGTTCATGTCTATAGTTCATGTCTATAGTTCATGTCTATAGTTCATGTCTATAGTTCATGTCTATAGTTCATGTCTATAGTTCATGTCTATAGTTCATGTCTATAGTTCATGTCTATAGTTCATGTCTATAGTTCATGTCTATATTTCATGTCTATAGTTCATGTCTATAGTTCATGTCTATAGTTCATGTCTATAGTTCATGTCTATAGTTCATGTCTATATTTCATGTCTATATTTCATGTCTATAGTTCATGTCTATAGTTCATGTCTATAGTTCATGTCTATAGTTCATGTCTATATTTCATATCAGTTTTGTTCTGTAGACGATTTTAAACTACATCAAATGGTGAAGGCCCCAAAATGATGAGGCCCCAAATTTGGAACTTTGAGAGTGCTGAGTCACTTAGTTGCCATTACTCACAATCACGTTGACCCACCGATTCTCATTAGATCACCGAAGTTAAGCAACGTTGAGCCTGGGCAATACCAGATGAGTAACCATTTTGGAACACCAGGCGTTGCATGTGGGAGGATGGCGACACCTCCCTGCAAAAAAAAACCTGTAAAATCTAAAATTGTTAAAATGATTTCACCTGAGCTAGATACACATGTGACTGGAGACCGCTTGTGAATTTGATATTCCCTAGAAACTTCTTCCTCTGGAGGAAGTTGGCTGAACCCACCCAGGGTGTGTGCCATGCCAGAAAAGGACTCCTAGGTGCACTCTGATTTGAAGTTATAATAATTCTCAGGGCACCATCTGACTGCGTAAAATAGTGGGAAACTTCAAAGACACGCAGAGAAGAATACCATGGAAAATCAACTCGGAATGTGAAGAGAGCCATTTGGACAATGAGGTGCTGTATGAGGGAGGATGTAAAATCTAACGTTGTTATCTCCTCTTGTTCCGGATATACGTGCGACCGGGAACCACTTGTGAATTCAATATTCCTTGGAAATTTCCTCCTTTGGAAGAAGTCGGTTCAACCCTCCTAGTGTGAATTGAATCTATCCTCGGAATAATATGAAAACTTCATCCAGTCATTTACGCAAATGATATTGCATCATAATTAACAAGTTAATAAGAAAACTCTAAATAAATATTTGAAGATATTAACAACTGGAAACATTGATTTTTTGTTTTTACCACATCGGCTTGATTAAATGACAATTTCTTTTGTTTCTGAATTTTTGAGATGAGGATTGATAATTTGTATTATTCGGACTACACACACACACACTCACACTCACACTCACACTCACACACACTCACACTCACACTCACACTCACACTCACACTCACACACACACACACACACACACACACACACTCACACTCACACTCACACTCACACACACATATATATATATATATATTATATACTTCCGTAACAATCATGCAAAATTAAGTAAACAAACGGAGAATAAACTCTACACGGCTTAGGAAAGCTAAATGTACCAGGAGCTACAATATAGCTAATTATCGTCAACAACAAATATTTAATCATTCTTATAAACGATACAAATAATCACGTATTTCAGACAGGCCTCATGGCTTAATGGTAGAGCGCTCGATCGCGGACCCTGTGGTCTGGGGTTTCGAGACCTGTCATAGTCGGTTCACTCTGATGAGTCACAGTAACGACGAAGCACGTGTCAGCAGATAACTATTTTATCTATAAATAAATTAAGGCTCCTAAAATTAAGACTAGAATTGTCCACAATTGGCGTAACGGATATAAGTGCTAAGTAATAATCAGTCTTAAGTGACAGTCTTCTAGAGGTCGAAGGTTCAATCCTCAGTACAGGCGATACTAAGAATACAATTACGAATTACTTTAGACTTCTACCCAGTCATGGGCGACGGAACGCGAGCAAGCTACCCTTGCGGATTAAAGGAAGGGTTCTGTTCGAAATTTCAAACCATTTCCTGAGTTTGGTGGTTACATCGGCCGAAACGTTGTGAGAATAACATCCAAGATGAGAACAGTACTTCAATAATAATACAAATTGACAAGTTTTTGTTTTTTCACTTTGATAAAGTTCCTTGGGTAAAAAAGACGAAATATTATGAGATTTAAATGTTACTACAGCTTTAAAACGCAGTTGAAATGATAACTTTGAAATTTTAGAATCAGTCAACATGATGCAAGATTTTGTCAAATAAATGAAATATTTATTAAATCCAAATTTTCGGTTTCAAAACCGGATTTTGAAACCGAAAATTTGGATTAAAAAAAAAATGATTTAATAAATATTTAATTTATTTGAAAAAATCTCGCGTCATGTTGGCTGATTCTAAAATCTCAAAGTTACGAAATATTAGTCATACTAAAACTTATTTTTTTTTTTATTTGATTATTTTTTTTGTTGATGATGTTATCCATATTTGTATTTATTTTTATCAACGTGTGTGTGTTTGAATCTCAAAGAATATCTATTTATATAAAGTTAGGTATATATATATATATATATATATATATTTAATGAATCAAAGCATTACTTTTACTGTTCCAAGAATTACAACATCAAGTCTATTATGGCGTACGATCGTTCCCAAAACAGTTTTGAAATATTTAATTTTATTTTATAAAGTTGGTCCAAAACGTCTCTTCATCAGCGCCTATAGCAACACGTCTTAGAGAAAATAAAAAAAACTTAGTTCTAGAGAAACATCCGCTGACAGAAAGAATCACAGGTGGATATGTTGGTAGCATAGGAGAGGAAAAAAACACAATGATACTTATGAACAAATCACCGGTATATATATATATATATATATATATATATATATATATATATATATATATTAGTTTTCAGGTTCGATTATTTTCGATAGGATTCCGAATCAGAGAGCTCTATGTCCGTTCAAACAGAGCATGAATACGTTATGAGGTGATTGGAAACACATCCGAGGAGACCTAGTTACGGTCGAAATAACTTATAATGTGTACAATCCGAATGTATATTTAGTCTTTTTAAACCTCATAACGTATATATATATATTTTAACATAGTTCACCCCAAACAAGACTAGCTACCACTAAAGACGGTCATCCTAAATTGGGAGCTGTACAGCGAGATGCTTGTTCACATAAGTTTTAAATTTCTGCATGTCGGTACAGTCGAGAAAACAGGGAGCAGGAAGGGAGTTCCAAAGACCGATAGCACGAGGAAAGAAGCTATCTGAGTAGAACCTCCACAGTGAATGGATGGGATTTAGCTGATTGTCGGGTTGGTCGAGTGTATTTACCTCGAGGGGGGCACCAGAGCAGCAAGTTCATCGGAGCACATTCCATTGAAGTACTTGTAAAACAAGCACAAGGATGCAACATTGTGGCGATGGGACAGGGGCTGGAGCTTGGTGGAGAGTGAGGGACCTATTTGTATGTACAGGATTCAATCCTAAACTAATTAAGCGATCATTATGAAATACAGCTGCTAAGCATAAGGGGTTCTAATGTGGGCTATATTTAGTTTCATTTAGTTTTATCGCAAGGGGATAAAAAAGGGAGTGGAAGCTTTTTGTGAAAATTCTCACAACAACCTCCGAATTTTTTATGAAATTTTAACGATAGCTATTAGACTTCAATTAATAAATTTACGTTTCTTTGGAGTATTTTAAATATATATTTAAAAATTTCAGATTTGCATTAAATTTGATCTATAGTCATTAGACACCAATTAAGCAAGATTCCCTGAATTTCAAGTTCTTCTTAGGACTCCTTAAGCCCTAAATTTGATCTATAATCATTAGACACGAATCAAGCAAGATTCCCTGAATTTCGATTTCTTCTTAAGACCCCTTAAGCTTAAGCCTTAAATTTGAGACATTTCCTAGAATCAAAATCATGTAATGGATTTTTGATCCAAATTATAGAATAAGGATTCTATAGATAAGGTTTAGCATCATTATATCTTTAATCATCGTAAGGGGACATAAAAGTGGTGCGAAACTGTTCTGTTTGAGGGGGGGGGTTAATTTTACTTGTCCTGGGACGGGTATTCGTCTACTTAAATCTACATAAGTAGGTGTTGTACGAACTAATGAAGACGGTATATCATGTGTCTACGCTTGTTAATATGTTATTCTGAAACTGTTCGTTTAGTTGCATTGGCATGCACCCAATAAAAAAACAAACTCATGTACTTTGAAATATGTTGCATCACGGAGAATTGTCTCAAAATCCTCTCAATCCATAATTTGTTTGTAATTAGCTTTTAGCACCTGTGATGTATTTTCCTGCGGAAACTTTTTATAAAGACGACGCTATATTGTCTATTTATTTTATTGTTTGTTCATTTTTCTGTTTCACGTATTCACGACTCAAATAAACATTTGCTTTGTTATTTATGTGTCTGCATTTGTGTTGGATACTGCTTACCGCCGCGGGTGCATAAACAGTATAAACCTGTGCATCTTCTGTTGTAACCCAGGTTTCGTCGATGCTTGAACTGTTGGCTCCTGTTTTCTCGACTGTTGATCGAGAGCCACGTGGACGCCGGTTTTGTTTTAAATAGTTTTATTTTTAGTAGAACAAAGACAGAAATCAAATGCATGTGTGTGAGAGAGAGAGAGAGAGAGAGAGAGCACTTACATATACTAACAGGGCAACTTTTAGCCACCTGTAATTTATAATTTAATATTTTTTTCTCTGAACATAATTTATAATTTCTACTATTTATGAAGGTGATAATTTTAGTTTCTTAATTAATATTACTAATTATTTTAAACATTTTTTGCCTATATATATATTTACATAATGTAATACTATTCTTATATTTTTCTTTTTCAAATGTCATCATATGATAAATATATCTACCCTCATATGGATTTTCTGTAGCTCTTATATATACTTTCTCTTCATTATCAATATTGTTATTTACGGTTTCTTTGTATATTACATTAAGAGTTAAACATTTATTCCTCAATGGACAATTGATTTTGATTATGCAATTACATAAATTTGTATTATTATTATTATTTACTATAAATACTATTACTACTTTTACTGCTTCCTGTAAAACATTCATAGCAAGAACTCGTCTAGCTACAACCACAACAATGAATTTTCCCTTCTTTCTCTCTTTACCAAAAACAAACAAACGAAACTTCCATGAACAAAGTTTCTTTCCTAGAACATCCCATCTGTGGAACAAGATACCACAAGTTTGCTTCCCAACTGACTACAACATGGTCGTCTTCAAGTCTAATGTAAACAACTACTTGTTGAGACGTCCTCTTGGATAATCAATTCCTCTTAAGTAATCTTCTGTCCATTCCGCCCATTGTTTCCAATCCTCTCATGGTATTGTTCATCGTTTCTGGTCCTCTCGTGGTGGCGATCATCATCTAACTGACGGTTTCTTTAATCCTCATCCTCGAGTGGCCCCCGGGCCTTGATAAGTGGTGACCCATTCATAAAAAAATGTTTTTATCTAATATTCATATCCACTTTCATTAATTTTAAGTACAGGTTGTCGTCGTAAACTTACAACCGGCCGTAAAGCGAAAAGCCAAGCATACTTTTCATGAACAGTTTCTTTCCCAAAACTTCCATCTGTGAAACACGTTTCCACAGGATTGCTTCCCTGTAGACTACAATATGGTCGTCTTTAAGTCCTATGTCAGCAAATATTTGTCGAGCTGTCCTCTTAAGTAATAACTCTTTTGTCAATTCCATTCATCATTTTCAAATCCTCTCATAATATTGTTCATCATCCAACTGAGAATTTCTTTAACCTTTATCCTCGAGTGACCTTTGACTTTGGTAAATAGTGACCCATCAGTAAAAAAAAAAAAAAAAATGCTCTTTGTCAGTCTTGTATTGTCCTGTCTACTGAGGCATATCGGAACTACCGATATCTTTAAATACATTCTTTTCCACTTTTTATCTCAGCAGGTGTATATCACTTTTCGCCCATTGGGGCATACCGACGTATTGATATCTTACTAAATTAAAATTCATTTCTTTTCTATCACAGCAGAAATTATACATATAACTTCTTTTCGGATTCACCTTCCATAAATCTCAAACATTGGACGATTCTATTTCAGGTCTACTTAGCCTTCGCAAAGCTAACGAATTAATGATCCGGCAGTGCGTGATCCAGAAATCAGCTCCAAAACTAACCCTTTTTTTTAATGGGGGCGATGTAAAGAAAAAAGGAGCAAAGAAAAATTTAAATATTTTTGATAATTGTCACAAGTAGATTTTTTTTTTCAAGAAGAAAACGATCTTACAGTTATAAAACTATAAAAAAAAATTCAAATGTTTTTGATAAAGACGACATTAAAAAAAAATTGTTGTTTCTTGTTTAATATTGTATGAATACTTTCCATACAGCAATAACTGAGTTTAGTATTATTTCTATTTCGATAATGTAGTACTCTTCTTATATTTGATAAAGACATTTAAAAATAAATAAAAATTTGCTGCAAAATCAGATAAATAAATTTTTTTTTAACTGGAGGGAGTTTAAATTAAACTGTGGATTATTCAAATTTTCAACAACTGATAAAATTTCGCCCATGCTGTCTTCATCCTTGTGGCCATATTGAGTTCACATCCACCACCTGCTTCTTCTTTCGTATGAATCAGATGATTCTGGTGTTGGCATTAGTTTCTCCGATGTTTTTCTAGTTAGAAACCTTTCTGAAAAGACATCGGGTTCTTACGGGAAGGATCACGAGAAGGTTAGTGAAAGTTGTACTGTGGAACCGACTGGATTCGAACTTGAAACACCCAGGTCTTCAGTCCGTGTCGTTATCCACTTCACCACCGTCACCTCCCACCTGCATATGTTGAGTGTAGGTGGTAGATGTGAACTCGGTACGGCCACAAAGGTGAAAGCAGCATTGGAAAAGTTTTGTGAGCTGTTGCCTCTGAGAACATCGCGAGCTATCCCTCTCTTCATCCGGGGGAAGACTAGTACATGGGGTTTCTTTAATTAATTAATAAAAAATAATTTTTTTTATTTATTTATTATTTATTTTTATAAATTTATATTTATTATTTATTTTTATAAATTTATATTTATTATTTATTTATTATTATTTATATATTATTTATTATTATTTATTATATTTATTATTTTTATAAATTTATATTTATTATTTATTTATTTATTTATTATATATTATTTATTTATTATATATTTATATTATTTTACATTTATATTTATATTTATTTATATTTATTTATATTTTATATTTATATTTTATATTTATATTTATTTTATATTATAAATTTATTATTTATTATATTTATTATTTATTATATTTATTATTTATTATTTTTATAAATTTATATTTATTATTTATTTATTTATTTTTTATTTATTTATTATTTTAATTTTATTTATATTATAATAATAAACTTTAATTAAAAAAAAACTCACATCAAATAGAATTAACAGAATAATATTTGTCTTTTAAAACATACTAGAAAAGACGTGACCTATTGAGCTTCGGTTGGATTTTTTGGATCAGGAAAAAGTGAGTTTGCAAAGCCAGTTAAATTTAAAAGAAAAAGACAAAATCCAAAATTAATCTCTTTCTGCTCACTATATTCCCCCCCCTCTCTCTTTCTCTCTCTCACGAGCAATAGGTTCAATAATATTAATATCTATTGTGATATTCTCTATTCTTTATAATTAACTATTCCAACCTTCTGTTTTATAATTAGTTTAATTACCTTCCGCTCTCTGTTTATTAGAGAGAGTTGGGGGATATAATGAGCAGAAAGAGACTAATTTTGGATTTTTCTTTTAAAAAGATTCACTGGCTTTGCAAACTCACTTTTTCCGGATTCAAACAATCTAACCCGATTGGATAGGCACTGTATAAAATTAGTGGGGGGGGGGATGGTCAAACAACACAAGAAGAAAGGGTGAGAGTAATAGACAGGAACTTAGAGATTTGTGACTTGGTAAATAAATTGCAAATTACGACTAATTAAAACAATTAAAATGCATTTTTTTTCAAACATAGCTTAATCACAATATTAAGGAATATTGGTTAATTCGTCGTTTCACAGCCAAAATGGCGGACAACGAACTGGCTGCATTTTTCTCATTTTTTTTCTGACCTCACAAATGAGTAAGTAAACCCAAATAAATTGTTTAGGACTAATTCCCCAACTGTATTTCCTTTAAAATAATTTCAGTTAAATTAGAAATTAGTCCAAAACAATTATATTATATAATATATATATATTATATACTTACTCATTTATGATGTCCCCCCCCCCCCCCAAAAAAAATGCAGACGCTTCATTGTCCGACATTTTGGCTATGAAACGACAAATTAACCGGAATATTTTAACATGTATTTTGTATGATTAAAATAGGAAATAAGTCTTCTGAAGGCGGGAGGGGGGAACAAATGTTTATTAACTCAGATTTAGTATAATAATAGATTAGGTGGGTGAAAAAGTTCACAGAACACTTTATTTTCAGAGCAATAGACAATAGACGAATGAAAGCAGTTTTTTTTTGTTGTTTTTTTTTTTACCGGTAACTTTTGCATTCACAAAACAAATTATTTTTTTGTTTCTAAACTATTATGAATTCCAAAATTAAATTCAGTGAAAATGTTTTCAAAATATTTGTTTTTTATTTTTTTATTTGCCAAATGAAAAATAATCAAAAACGGAACCGGCTGCCATCATTCTTTTTGGTCGAGGTAAATAAATTTATGAGCTTTTGTTTTTGTTCAGCCATCTTTGAATTTTTTTTTTTTTCAAAATGGTGGCTCCCAAATAGTGTAAGCAGATGTTCCAAAATTAACAAAAAAACTAAAAGAATTCCAATGCGTCCATAGTAATTTAAAAAAAAAATGAAAAGAAATGAACAGAAGAAAAAAAGACGACATTAGTCATGGGTAGAATAAAGTCCTTGGAAAGAGAGATTCTAAAATTGAAAGGCAGCAGATGCAACATTTGAAAAGGGATGTTAATGTTTGACTGTTTATAAACACGGGAACAAAAAGATTCTCGACAATGAATCATTTCGAAGAATTATGACGTTATTATTTCAGTGCTATTCACCTGGAAAATACATTGTTGCCTATTGTTGTCACGTCAGGGTAGATCGATCAAAAACTCGTTTTTAAAAATTCGATAGTTCAATTTTAAAGAGAAATGTGCTGTTTCATAAAGACTAGGTTTCTCTTAAAGGGTTCTGGAGGGGCAGAAATAGTCTGGCATCTTGATTCCTGCTAAAAGATTTGTTTTGTACAAGATAAACGATTCTGCAGATTCCAAAATAACAACCGTTCTTTGAATTAAAGAGAACTTATTTAACCGACTCCAAAATTGGAATCTAAAAATATTCAGAACTAGCAGTGTCACCCGGCGTTGCCCGGGGTGGTATTCAAGTAATTTAGTTTTATCAATAATAATTGATTTCCTACTGTTGTCACACGCTAAGTAAACCGAAAAAACTAATCAAAGTAAATGTTACCAAAGGCAAGATAAGTTACTCTTCTACCTATCTGGATAAATTTTGTTGTATTTTAACTTATTTAAAAGCGTTTTTTACTTCAATCAAAAATTAGGGTCGAATACATCACATAGAATGGGGAAAAAAATGGCGCAGGTCACCACGTAAAGCCTCGAGTATCGCCCCCAAATCGGAAATTAAACAAAAATACAACTAATAAAATATACAGTTTGGTTGAACATAAAATTTTTGCCAGATTGGTGAAAAATAAGCCAATGGGAGTGGATTGTTCTCATTCCGTCAGCATCATCCCATGGCATAACGGTTAAGAGCGTCGGTTAATCAGTAGGTCTAAGTAACCATTTTTTGAGGGGGTTAAAGGTTCAATCCTTACTACAGGCGATAATAACCAAGAATAGCATAAATTAGCACTAGCACTTCTACCCGATCATGGCTGGCGGAATGAGAACAATTTACCTCTATGGATTAAATAAAGGGTTCAGTTGGAAATTCTGTTTGTGTTACCAAGTTCGACTAGAAGGTTCCTAAGTTCCTGAAGAAGATCGGGGTTTACATCGGCCGAAGCGTTGTCCAAAATGTTTTGTTTTTTATGTCGAAAAAATAAATTTAGGAAATAAAAAAAAACAAATGTAACATTTTTGAAAAAAAAAATTTTTTTTATATATATTCACTATGGTTCCAAAACTCCTCTACCGAAAGATTTTTTTCCCAAAATATAAATTTTAGACACCGCTATGAGCTTTCTTATCCTGAACTTGGCCAAGAAGTGGGTGGTCAAATTTATGTTAGATTTATATAGGAAAGTGATCCCCCCCCTCTAAAATCTAAAATAATAAGAAAAAAATTTAATTTTTTTATGTAATATGATTCACTATGGTTCCAAAAGTCCTCGTCTGAAAAAAATTTCCAAAAATATTAAATTTTGAAAGTGCTGTGAGTTTTTAACCCTAAAGGTTCGCCTTTTATTCTATGGACGTCCGGCGCGAACGCATACCCCACAATATTATTGTATCATCTTTGGACAGAACAGATGCTACACTTTGAATTATTTATTTGCTATGAAGTAAAGATTATACATTTCAACAAATTAGGTACAAGGTCATCAAAAGTGTGGAGAAATGGGGGTTGTTAGTCATCCTTGGTCTGATGTAATAGAATTGACTATCCTACTCTTAACTAGAATCATCTCAGTCACCAGAATACCACATTTACTCTCGGAGGCCATCCTACTAAAAATATCCCCGATTGTTGAATATTAAATTTTATTTATAAATATATCTGTGTACAAATTCATTGGAATCAAATGGCGAGTTGGAGAAAAAAAGAAAAAACGGTTAGTAAGACTCTCCCAACTCTTTCTAAATGTTACGAACCGAAAACAAGCAGGTCAATCTCTAAATAGGAGTGGGATCTAAGTGGGAAGAAAAAGAAAGTACGGGTGAAGTTTGGGGTGTGTACTTCCAAGCGAGTTTTATGTTCAACACAACAGCGATATCAGATGAAATGAAAAAAAAAATTTTTTTTGTATTGCATTTTCAGCAATCGGGCGATCCTATTTAAAAAAACAAAACAAAAAAAAACAGGTTAAAGGTGATAACGTACGTATGAACATGAAATTGCCTCAACATATTTTTATATAGATATTAAGAACTTAGTGTAAAAACTTTTATCTAAAAAGGACTGAATTCTGCATCAAATGACACGGTGCTTATTCGTAATACTCCACCATCCGTTTTTTTTTTTTTTTTTTTTTTCTCAACCTATTTACTGACAATTTTTTTTTGTTTTCGGTGTACATGTCATGTTGCTAGAGAATTCCGTGTATTTTTTTTTTTTTTTTTTCAAATATTTTAGATTTTAGGAGGGGGGTTCAGTTTCCTATACAAATTTAACGTAAATTGATCACCCACTTTTTGACCATGTTGCAAAAATCTAAAATATTTTTAAAAAAATTTCCTCTAGACCCGGAATTCTCGAGCGGCATGATAGGTAATTGTACACAGAAAGAAAAAAAAAAAAAAAAATTGGTCCGTAAAAAAATATGAAAAAAAAAAAATGGGTGGTGGTGTATTACGAACAAGCAACATGATCAAAAAGTGGGGGATCAGTTTACGTTAAATTTAAATAGGAAACTGATCCCCACTTCTAAAATCTAAATATTAAAAAAAAAACCCAAAAAAAACCCCTGAATTCTGTAGATATGTAATTGTACACCGAAAACAGAAAAAAATTTGTCAGTAACAAAGTTGAGATAAACGGCTGGTAGAATATTACGAACAAGCGCCAAAAAGGTTGATATGCGGTAAAACAAAGCAAGCAACCCTTTTTATTCCCGGACAATGCCAGGTGTCCCTGCTAGTAAATAAATAAAAGAAAAAACAATCACAAGAAAACTCCATCGTTGTCTAATCAACCTTATTGTTGTTGATGTTGAACTACTGAGTGCTGGCAATTTTTTTTTCCTTTTGAAATAGTTCGTTTAAAGATATATTGCATGCCAAGAGGCAACTTTGAAGTTAGCAAAAACCCCACAAATTCTTTATTTGATGGAATTAAAAAAAAAAATAATAATGAATAAATTTGTCTGCTAATGAAATAAATGAATGTTTTTTTTTTCTTCAAATAATATTTAATTAAAAAATCCACAAATCCGTTATTAATGAGATCCAAAATGCTGTAGTGTAATCCTTTTCTTTTTTTTTCTAATATCAGAAAATAAATAAAAGAAAAAAATAATTTTTATTTTTCAGATAATATTAAAACAACCCACAAATCCTTTACTAATGATATTCAAAAATACAGTAGCCATTTTTTTTCTTCTTTTGTTTTGTCCAGTTTTGAACTGATTATATTAAAATTACAATATAAAGCTGCTTCTTTATTTTTACTTTTTTTCTTCTTCTCTATTCTACCTAGTTTGTGGGGATTTGGACTCCCGGCCGACGCCGGTGAAACCATAATAAATTGGCACTGAAAATTCCGTTTTTAAGCTAACATCTCTATTTATATAAAGTTACCTATGTTTATATACAGGATTCACTCTTAAACGAATTAACTGATAATTATGAATTTTGGAAAACAACTACTAGGCGCAAAGGGTGGTAATGTTGGTTATATTTAGTTTAATTTAGTTTTATGCAAAAGGGTGTGAAATTTTAATCGTAGGTATTAGACATCAATTAATGAATATTCTTAAAATTTCAGTTTCTTTGGACTATTTTAGAGGTTATAATATGGACATAACCTCCCGTTCGAAAATTCAAATATTTCAGATTTGCATTAAATTTGATCCATAAACCATTAAAGACAAATTAAGCAATATTCACTTAATTTCAATTTCTTTTTAATATTCCTCGAACCGTAAGTTTTATTTTCTAGAATCAAAATCTATTACATGATTTTGATCAAAATTGGAATAAGGATTCTAGACATAAGGTTTAGTATTATATCTTGATTTTAATCTTAAGTAGTGCGAATCTGTTCTGTTCGAGGAATTAATTTTACCTGTCCTGGGACGGGTATTCTTCTAGTTAATTATAAAGTTAAAAGTTACAAAGAACAAATTTTAATGCAATTATGTGATCTTACTTTCACCTTTTACATAACTATTGTGGACTGATCCGCATTCACCCATAGTGACAGGATGGATTCGTTAGGTCACTATGAAGTCGACACCTTTTCCCTTACCAAGGAGAACCGCTTAACGAACCGCTTAGCACGTCTACCTAGAGCCGGTAATGGCGACCAACTTATAGTAATTAAGTATTCTTAATACAATTCCTATTCCTTTCAATTCTTGTCTTGGGTTTCTTATTTATTTATTGTTATTCTTACGGTATAACAATAGCACATTCAAAAGATCTAAAATTAATAATAATCTCCCCTTTTCACGGCTGGTGATACCAGATCAGGCTGCCCTGTGGCTCCCTGAGACGAAATTCACCTACATTGACGTTTTTTTTTTTTTTTTTTTTTTTTTTTTTTTTGTAAAACTTAATTATGTTCTACAAAACCAAAAACAAAAACAACAGCCCCTCTCCCTTTCTCCCTCTCCTTTTTTATTTTATTTTTAGAACTTGAAGCATAAATCTTTTACTATAATGACCAGATTCGACATTAAATAACCCAAAAAGGGTTGATATGCCGTAAAACAAAACTACCAAACCAAAAACGATGATTAAACATTTGATAATATAAAGAACTTGAAGCATAAAAACTTTTACTATAATGACCAGATTCGGCATTAAATAACCCAAAAAAGGGTTGATATGCCGTAAAACAAAACTACCAAACCACCTTTTCACGGAAAAATGCGAAATCAACATTAAAATATAAATACTCCTGGGCAACGCCGGGTCGGGACAGCTAGTATATGGTAAAATCCTCAGGCAAATTATTGAAATTCTTTGGCAATTTACGTTCGAGTGTAACTTTGTAAATTAACTTTTAAAAAGTATGTTATAATTTTAGGCGATTTTTTTCATCTAACAGAAAAAAAAGGATAAATATACCAAATAGGCAACAAATAAATGTTACCAAAGGCAAGATAAGTTACTCTTCTACTTACCTGCTTACGTTTTTTTTAAGTATTTTAAAGCGCTTTTATTTACATTTTTTATCCTTGCATTCTGAGTCTTATAAACCCTATGAATTGAACATGGCGCCGTTTTTTTTCTTGATGTGAAGCTGCGATAATCGCTCAAAAACCGAAAATTGAACAAAAGTACAGCTAATAAAAATATACAGATCGGTGAAAATTAAATTCTCTACCGATTGGTGACAATTATTAGCTGTATTTTTGTTTAATTTTCGATTTTTGAGTGTTAAACATACGACATTGCCATCTTTAAAAAAATGAGGTAAACTCAAGTCGATCTATGATACAGGTCTGGCAAACATGCGACTGGGGTCCATGACTAGGGGGCAGGCACGTGAAGACCAAAATTAGTAAATAATAATTACCGAGAAAAGTTTTAGTTAGAAATTTCTTAGTAATGTCCAGTAATTAGTAACTATACATATTATTCCATGAAAACCATTTCATTATCACATCACTACAGTATAAATCTCTATGCATGAGTGGATGAAGTGTGTGAGGTGCGCGAGGTGCGCTGAAGAAAAATTCCTACCAGTAAAATACATAGCCCTGTTGTGCTCGCATACTCTTAATGACAATAGAAGTGTAAAAATTTGGGAATTTCCTTGCTTTTGTACATTTAGTGTATATTAATTTTCATCTTAACCCTATTAAGGGCATATGATTTCAGTATACTGGCATTTATCATGGAATGTCACTACTTTTGTAAAGGCTATGCCTCAACACAATGCCTTCTCATAACTGATATAGTTGGTAGTTTGACTAATCAAGGTATATGGTAAACTGAAATTAAAATGCCATCAACTAGACACTAGAACCTCTATCTCTGCCAAAAATCAGCTGAATCCATCAAATAGTTGATGAGATACAGGGTGGCACATACGTACGTACACACACACACAGATAACATGATTTCATGATTGAACTTTCTGGATCTCTGGGTTGCCTTGACAAATGATGCTGAAATTCTAAACACTTATAGAACCTATCAAATAAAAATGTTGTGCAAAGTTTTAACTAATTTGGTTTATTGGTTTTTGAGTTATGATTGATCAAAGAAATGAGATTTCCAGCATAGGTCATTTGTGAAGTCTATTAAGGGATAGAGCGCTCTCACGCCTCCCTTGATTCAATGAAGGAATATATGTAATTATGTAAAAATGTCAATTTTTACTTATAAGAAATAAAGAAAATTTTTTAAAAAATACCCAAAAAACCGAGGAGTTGAAACAAACAAAAAAAAACAAACAAAAAAAAAACAAAAAAACGAGGAGTTGAATAAATTAAATATAAGTAAAAAGATTCCCAGGCAACCTCGGGTAGATGAAGCCACTTTAATATAAATTGATACACCCCCCCCCCCCGCATCCCAATTTTGGTTCTGATTCTATTAATTTTTATTTTATGTTTAATTTTTTTTTAAATTCAAAATGTTTATTTTATTAATTAAAAAAAATAGGTGATAGTTGATGCGGTTTGAAAGAATCAGATTAGTAGGGAGGTTAGGGTTATGTGCAGAAATAGATAACCTGAGGAGGGAGGGAAGGAGGGGGGGGGTAAATAAAAGGGAGATAACTTTGGGTAAGATTAACAATAATCGTCAGTTATGTGAAACTAGCAGGGGTACCCGGCGTTGCCCCGGGGATCTCTCACCCCCCCCCCTTTTCCCCTCCCTCTCTGCAGGCAAAAGTGTAACAAGCTCTCTCTTGCCTGTGGGAGGGGGGGGGAGGGGCAAAAGCTGTTTCTTCCTCGGTCGCCCCCACTCCTCTCTCCCTCACCCCATCCTCTCCTCATTGCTCAGTCAAATCTCTGTTTTCCCCACTTGCCCCCATACTTTGCTAAAATTCATAATGATCGGTTAATTAGTTTAGGTGTAAATCCTATACATACAAATATATAAACATATCTAATTTATATATATATATATATATATATATATAAAATCATCATCATCATGTTTTGGTATTTAATGTGCTGCGAGTGTCCCGGACTCTGGGGTGGGCAACACCAGGCAACGTCTCATGTCTGCTCTCTATGGGGTTTGATCCAAACGGTCGACACCAGTCATGCTGAATACAGTCAAATCACTTCTTACACACTCAAGCAAGGTCTTCTTTGGTCTATCACGCACACTAGTGCCTGGGGTATCCAGCTGTATTATGGAGTTGATGACTACTAATATGAAACATTTTTCAATTATGACTAAAAAAAAAAAAAAAAAATAATGTAAAGGGAGATCACTCTTATTTTAAATTAAAGAATATGATAGGAGTTGTCTCCCTTACAACTAAAATTTTATTTCTTTTTCTGTATGAGTTTAAAAATTTGCAAACTAAAAAAAATGAAAAACAAAAATGACTTTACTGCTTCCCGGGAAAAGCCAGGTAGGTACATCTAGTCACTAAAAAAAAATAGGAAAAGAATAGATTTTTAGATGAAATGACTAAAATGTAAAAATTAAATTCATCGACAAATCATCGGTTTCATTCTGCGCTAAGAACCATGGTGCAGCGGATAAAAGTTCTAAGTGATAGTCTTCTGAAGGTTGAAGGTTCAATCCTAAGTACGGGTGAGATTAAGAATACAATTATGAATTACTTAAGCGAGCAAGTTACTCCGTGGATTAAATAACGGGTTCCGTTTGAAATTCCATACAGATTCCCGAGTTCGACAGAAATATTCTTAAGTTCAACAAGACGTTGTGAGAATAGTAGTCCGAAAAATACAAATTATTAATCCTCATCTCAAAAATTCTGAAACACTGTGTTAAAGTGAAATATTTTGAAAATCAACAATCGTGCAAAAATTAATTAATTTAATTTATTAGAATGTATTAAAGTGAAATATTTTGATTGTTGATTTTCAAAATATTTCACGTTAATACATTCTAATCCGTGCTTCAAAGATGTTGATTTCCTCACATAATACACTGTGTTACTTACAAATCCACCCGAACACAAATTCTTAGATTTTCGAGCACATTTTCAATAATAATTTTTACCATGGAAACAATTTCAGATAAGGACTCAAATAATGCAAGTTGGATAGTTAATAGGTCAAGTAATGCGAGTGGGATGGCTAATGGGTCAAACAATGCGAGTGGGATGGCTAATGGGTCAAACAATGCGAGTGGGATGGCTAATGGGTCAAACAATGCGAGTGGGGTGGCTAATGGGTCAAACAATGCGAGTGGGATGGCTAATGGGTCAAACAATGCGAGTGGGATGGCTAATGGGCCAAACAATGCGAGTGGGATGGCTAATGGGCCAAACAATGCGAGTGGGATGGCTAATGGGCCAAACAATGCGAGTGGGATGGCTAATGGGCCAAACAATGCGAGTGGGATGGCTAATGGGTCAAACAATGCGAGTGGGATGGCTAATGGGTCAAACAATGCGAGTGGGATGGCTAATGGGTCAAACAATGCGAGTGGGATGGCTAATGGGTCAAACAATGCGAGTGGGATGGCTAATGGGTCAAACAATGCGAGTGGGATGGCTAATGGGTCAAACAATGCGAGTGGGATGGCTAATGGGTCAAACAATGCGAGTGGGATGGCTAATGGGTCAAACAATGCGAGTGGGATGGCTAATGGGTCAAACAATGCGAGTGGGATGGCTAATGGGTCAAACAATGCGAGTGGGATGGCTAATGGGTCAAACAATGCGAGTGGGATGGCTAATGGGTCAAACAATGCGAGTGGGATGGCTAATGGGTCAAACAATGCGAGTGGGATGGCTAATGGGTCAAACAATGCGAGTGGGATGGCTAATGGGTCAAACAATGCGAGTGGGATGGCTAATGGGTCAAACAATGCGAGTGGGATGGCTAATGGGTCAAACAATGCGAGTGGGATGGCTAATGGGTCAAACAATGCGAGTGGGATGGCTAATGGGTCAAACAATGCGAGTGGGATGGCTAATGGGTCAAACAATGCGAGTGGGATGGCTAATGGGTCAAACAATGCGAGTGGGATGGCTAATGGGTCAAACAATGCGAGTGGGATGGCTAATGGGTCAAACAATGCGAGTGGGATGGCTAATGGGTCAAACAATGCGAGTGGGATGGCTAATGGGTCAAACAATGCGTGTGGGATGGCTAATGGGTCAAACAATGCGAGTGGGATGGCTAATGGGTCAAACAATGCGTGTGGGATGGCTGAAGGGTCAAGTAATGCGGGTGGGACTGCTAATGGGTCAAGTAATGCGAGTGGGACGGCTAATGGGTCAAAATGGGTCTTTTTAAAAGCTGCTGATCTATCTACAAAAATGTAAAGATCTAAAAATATTTAAATCCAACTTGATTCGGTATTAAATGACCTGAAAAAGGTTGATATGCCGGAAAAAAAATAATGATACTTTATTATGTTTGCACTGTTGTCACAAAATCATTATTCTGTTACGCTGATTGGTGTTTTAGACAAACATTTTATGTACATTCATTCCTCAACTATCTTGTTTCCTTTATTTTGTCCTTTAGTCCTCACATTCTATGAGCGATGTTTCTGACAAAGGGGGAAGAATTGCTGTTTTCTGGGTCTGAATCTATCCATCTAGCACTTATCGTTGGCTAGTTTTTTTGTTTTTTTTTACTTTTAAGTGGTATTTTTTTTAGCTCTTTATATCAAGTGGCTTCATGCCTTGTCTGGAGCGATTTTCATAAAAAAGAAAGAAAATAGTTAATGTTGTAGCCGACAATAACTAAGATATCATAGACTCGATCGTTGAAAACGGCGATGAACAGATTAAAATAATTTCTTAATTTAATTCTTTTAACAATAACAAATTAATTTTATAATTACTCGTGATTTTTTGCGTTCATTGCATCTTTAGTTTCATTTTATTTGTGCTGCGCTGTTTTAAACATGGCATGTGCAGTGTGCAGTGTGCAAGGATGTGAATGTTTTGACGCTGGATCAGATTTTACGCTCGGTGCAAAAAATGAAATAAAGTTTTAAACACTTCTGAATAAAAAGTTCCATTGGAGGATCGTTTTACTCTCAGCTCGAAGGACTTAATTACACCCTCCCACCTACGTCATCTTGTGCTACCAGATCAGGCTGTCTGAAGATAACGGCTTCCTGATCCAAAATGCACCAAACATTGATGTTTTATTGTTTTTTTCTTTCTCTTAGCAAAACTCAATCATGTTCTGCAAAATCCAAAACAAAAAACAATTTCCCTCCCCTTCATCCTCCCCCTTCCTCTTTCCCTTTCATCCCCCCTTTCCCTCCCCCCTTTCATCCCCCCTCCACCCCTTCATCCCACCCTTTCACTCAACCAAACACCATGAATAAATACTTGAACATATAAAGAACTTGAAGCATTAAAACATTTACCAAAATGACCGGATTCAACATTAAATAACCCGAAAAGGGTTGATATGCCGTAAAACAAAACAACCAATCCCCTCTACGTCAAAAACATTTTTCCAATTTTTTTCCGCAATAATCTGAAATATCAATTTATTAAATTAAAAAAAAGAGAAAAAAATGGTTGATATAGTTTGCTTGAAGCATTGTGCGTCGTGTGTATATATATATATAATATTAAATTATATTTTTTAATATTTTAACTACGTATGACATGGTTTCGAGCTTACGGCTCTCATCAGCGCAGGGAAATAACAATCTCAGACGGTCACAGGGCGCGAACCCGGTTCATAGAGACAGCTTGAACCTGTAAGCGTTCACTTAGTCTTTGGGGCTATGAGAGATTGTCACATGATTACGGAGAAATTAAGTGTTATTTACACTGAAAGCGGCGAGTATAAATATCTAGACATACGATAGAACTCAACGACAGAGTCGGAGTATTGAACTGTAGCCTCAGCTGAATGTCTATTTTTAATCTTTCCGATAGTGCTCTACTTTTAATTTTTTCTTATAATATTAAATTATATAATGAGATTTAAATTTTACTACAGCTTAGAAGCGCTGTTGAAATGATAACTTTGAAATTTTAGAATCAGCCAACATGACGCAAGATTTTGTTAAACAAATGAAATATTTATTAAATAATTTTTTTTTAAATCCAAATTTTCGATTTAAAAAACTTTATTCATGGTACAGACAATATTTTCCTTCTATTTTTTTAAATCTTTTTTTTTTTTTTCATAGTCGAAGACTTACGGCTTGGTCGAAGATCAATCTTCTGATGTTATGAAGATACTGTTTTTTTTTTGTGTGTTCGATCTGTAGTGTAGCGCACTGAAATATATATATATATATATATATATATATATAAAAGAGGTGTACTAAAAGCGAACTTTTAGGAGAGGTAAAACCTATTGTGAAGAGTATACAGCTCAATATCCAGGATAGAGCAGGTAGATATGAAGAAGAATGGAAAGGAATTAGAGAAGCAAAAGCCAAATCAAAATTCAATTCAAATGCTCAGAGCAAGGTATATTCCGCAAAAAGGCAATTTATTCAAGTTAAATTTTCCTTAAGCCAGGCTTTTCAAAGATCAAAATCTTATCATCAGAGGAAGTTGCTGGGATAGATAAGTTGGCAATGGCCAAGATTTAAAATTTGAAAAAAAGAAATAAAAGTTGTAGGGAAAGAAAACGCAGGGCAAAACTCTGCCCGATTGCGAAAAAGTCCGGTGTCGAAAAGTTATTATTATTATTTTTATAATTATTATTATCATTATTTTTATTATTATTATTTTTTATAATTATTATCATTATTATTTTATCATTATTATTTTTATTATTATTTTTATAATTATTATTTTTATAATTATCATTATTATTATTTTTATAATTATCATTATTACTATTTTTATTATTATTATTATTATTTTTATTATTATTATTATTATTTTTATTATTATTATTTTTATAATTATCATTATTATTATTTTTATAATTATTATTTTTATAATTACAAATCTTACTGCTCTCAATGCGGCTTGATGTATGGTCCTTATGACATAATATTCCGATAAAAATTTTTCTCTCTTCAGATGTGGGTTTCAACTCAGAAAGAAAAAAAAAACTTTGGGGAAGGTGACACTTCTCTAACCCCTAACCTTAACCGCTCTTCAGAATGACTAATACTTAAACCCGGGTTTGAGAATTATCGTATTTATTTTGTGAGCCCTATTGTGCCCAGGTGCTCTACGATTATCAAAAGTGCAGGTACATGGAAGGGAGCCATCAAGTATAGTTTTAACGAATTTTTAAAGAATGCTGTGTCTCGGCAGTCAACAATGCTTGGATCCTCAATTCTCCCCAGTTAAAATGAATGGTTTTCTTCTTAAGAGGTCCTGGGTATGACCTTAAAAGACATCAAGTGGTGAGGCCTTCATTTGGGAGCTGTGGGGAATGTGAAGTTGTCCCTTAGTTGCCATTGCTCCCAGGTCCACTCTGGCCCGGAGTGGTAGTACCTGTAAGGGCCCCATCTATGGGTCAAATAGAACCTAGTGGCGCTACCAGATCAGGCTGTCTGAAGTTATTGACTTCCTGACTCAGAATGCACCAAACATTGATGTTTTATTGTTTTTTTCCTTTGCAAAACGCCATCATGTTCTGCAAAATCCAAAACAAACAACAATTTCCCTCTCTCCCCTCTTTTTCCCTCTCCCCTCTTCTTCCCTCTCTCCCCTCTTTTTCCCTCTCCCCTCTTTATCCCCCCTTCACTCAACCAAAAACCATGATTAAACATTTGAACATATAAAGAACTTGAAGCATAAAAACCATCACCATATGACCAGATTCAGCATTAAATAACCCGAAAAGGGTTGATATGTCGTAAAACAAAACAACCAAACCAAACACCATGATTAAACATTTGAAGATATAAAGAACTTGAACCAAAATGACAATTCAAAATACCAAAACTCTTAACTAATGACTATAAATGACCCACTGACTTAAGACTCAAATGAAGGATATTTCCTTCCACATTCATCGCATGAAATGACCCGAAAAGGGTTGATGTGCCATTAAGCAATATCTTACCTTATCTTCTTCTTAAGGAACCACCTCCCCTTCTTTGATAAGCTCCTAGGACTGACTTTCACTTCAGATCTGAAAGGGAAGACTTACATCAAATCTGTTGCTAAGGTTGCTGGAAAGATGGTTGGATCATTCTACTGCTCCAGAAAGTACCAGAAACTCCTGACGCAATCCGCTACCTGTATAAGAGCCAGATATATCCTAAGATGGGGTACTTTGTCAAGACAGAAGAGTGCTCTGAGCGGCACCTCCCAAGAGGTGGCAACAGTAATCCATCCTAGGCCTTATCTGGCTCTTATATAGGTAGAAGATTGCATCAGGATTCTTACCAAAATTGTATTATTACCAATTTATTAATTTCAAAGAATATTTTTGGTGATTATTTTATTTGTTTTTCTTCAGACGTAAACAAGTTAAAAGTTAATCAGTCTAGCAGATAGTTTTTGAAGACAAAACAAATTTCAAGAATTCTCGTATCAGTTTTGCTGACCAAAAGTGAAACAACGAATAGAAAAGAAAAAAAATGGAAGAAGATAATTTAAAAAACAACAACAACAATACCAAATAAAATAAAATGCCATTTAATTTCTGCTAACGTAATTTTCAAGAATTCTAATCAGTTTAGCCCTAACCCACATCCTTCTCCACCCGCTTGAACACAAAAAAAAACAGAAAAGTTTTTTGTTTCCTGGCAAAAGTTCAAAATCTGACGTGGCAACAGAAAATGTTAAGGAAAAAAAAAATGACTGTTTCTTTCCATTTTATTTAAAAACTTAATAGTTGTTAAAGTTTTAGAGATGCGACTTCACATCTCTACGACAGGCTTTGTCTGTCCATCCGTCCGTTCGTCATTCAGTCTGTCTGCTTCTGTTTGAAATATGTTCATCACCAAACGTATAGATTGAAATGGTTTTATTTACTCCTCCCCAGGAGTTAGGCACAAGGCCAGTTTTATCCTACTCCCACAAGTAAGATGTGACCCAAGATCGGGTCGAGAACGTGGGGTTTGAAAAGCCAGCGCTCGAGAGGTGAGCACACTGGCCATTTAAAAATTGCCTGGGCAGTCCCGTCGGCATTCCCCGGTAGGGGCGCCTCAGACAGTAAGCAATAAACTTACTCCTTCCCAAAGAGGGGAGGCAAAGCCTGGGAGGCTGGACCTCCTAGAACTGCACAGGACAGGCGTGCAGTATCCATCGGAACAGATACTACACTTTGATCTTAGCCAAAAGGTGTCAAGCTTTATTTTTATATAGCATTTTTGTTGGTTTTTTACGCTTTATTTTCAAATATCATTTTTGTTGGTCTGTCACACTTTAGTTAGAAATAGCATTTTTTTCCCCATCACCCTGAAGTTGCAAAAAGATGTGTCAACGCATTTCAATAAGAGGCTCTGTTCGTCTGTCAATCACGCTCAAGTCGTTAATGGCATTTTCATTGTTAAAAGCGCTGATTGAATGGACGACACATCTTCCGAATATCTGTTCTCGTTTTTTGTTTTCTTAAAAAAATAATTTTTGTTACTTTTGTGATGAAAGCACTCTTACTGGACAGAGCTCTGAAAGTTCTGTACCCCACCCCCTTTTATCCATCTCTACCCCCCCCCCCCAAACAACTGCCAACACCTCACGCTCTCTCTCTCTCTTTCTCTCTCTTTCTCTCTCTCTCTCTCTCTCTCTCTCTCCCTCTCTCTCTCTCCCTCTCTCTCTCTCCCTCTCTCTCTCTCTCTCTCTCTCTCTCTCTTTCTCTCCCTCGCTTTCTGTCTGGAGAATCTTTGGCTGAACTTTGATGACATGATTTGGCACTAGAATCTTGGCCGATTGCCAGTCTATCCAGCCACCCATTCCATATATCCATTAACACACACACACACACCTATCAACCTGTCTGTCTCTCTCTCTCTCATTATATATATATATATATATATATATATATGAGAGAGAGAGAGAGTTTGTGTGTATATATATAATATAAACTTACACTATTGAGCTATTATAATTACTTTATGTTATAAAATTTATATTTGAATATATATAAAAAAATAAAATACACACACATATATGTGTGTATATATATATATATATATATATATATATATATATAATAATGGTAATAATCCAGGTGAAAAATATCCACAGGGTGGTAATCCAGAGAATTTTAACCGGGTTTATAAAAAGTGCTCAATATCAAAATAGAGCTTTATATATGATAATTTTATTTACACAGACATGTACAAAATCTGCGACACTGGCATGTCGATGTTATCGATCAACAGTTACTATAAACTGAGATCTCATCAGGCATCTCTCCAAATATGATCTGAGGTTAAGATCGGATTCTAACTCTGCCTGATGAGATCTCAGTTTATAGTAACTGTTGATCGATAACATCGACATGCCAGTGTCGCAGATTTTGTACATGTCTGTGTAAATAAAATTATCATATATATATATATATATATATATATATATATATATATATATAATGTGTATCTTGGCAGCATCTTTTCTTTTATACAAGTATCATTAAAAATAACGGACATCTTGTGTCTGGATATTTTTTCTATGATCCTTTCCGTTTTTCTGATTAGGTTCTTAGTTTCAGACGGAAACTGGCTGATAAAATTGCCATAGCTTCCTTTATTTTTCCCGCCTAAATAGAATATATATTCACTCCTAGGTCTATGCCTGGTTAACATTACTCCACTGACGATGGACCTGGAAGGGTCCGAAAGCGCTTTGGGAAGCTATGGCAATTTTATCAGCCAGTTTCCGTCTGAAACTAAGAACCTAATCAGAAAAACGGAAAGGATCATAGAAAAAATATCCAGACACAAGATGTCCGTTATTTTTAATGATACTTGTATATATATATATATATATATATATATATATTGCCATTATAATTCAAAAATGAGCACAGCAGTAAAGACACTAAAACTAATACCGCCTGAAGATGATTTGACGATTCAAATCGAAAGTACTTGCAAAAAAGAAAAAAAAATGGAACAAGAAAGCCATGGATCATATTTATATCAATTTGACCGACACATTAGATGGACAATTCGGAAAATTGAAAAAATAAAAAAAAGTCGCATCAAACAAAACCACTCCGTGTTATTTAATAATGTTTGCCTAAATATATATATATATATATATATATATATATATATATATATATATATATATACCTTCTAATATGAAAAAGACGTGTGTCTGTATCTGCTCTATAAGACAAACTTTGAAAATTGGTATGAGTAATCCCCTAAGGGGGGGGGGGTAATTCTGGGCATTTCTAATGACAACTAACAGAACGAAAAAGGAGTCAAAAAAACAAATAGGCAACGACCAATAACTGTTACCAAAGGCAAGATAAGTTACTCTTCTACTAACCTTGGTAAGTTAATTTGTGTTTCAACTTATTTTAAAGAGTTTTTTTTTTTTTGTTCAAAACCAACCTGGTGTCCACCTGTTCAGTTAGAACGAAAAAGAAAATGGCTAGAAAAGTTGAGATAGCAGGTTCGGGTTCACACAGAAAATATGCAAGGAAATGATAAGGATGAACTTTAGATAAAGAGGGATAAATAAATACCTGTCCAGAGATAGGTTAGTTTGAAAGACAATTTCTAAAAGCCGTTCAACACGTGCCAGCATGTAAAATGTTTGTTAAACCGAATATGATGATGATGGCCACACAAATTGACCCTCAGGGATGCTACTATTTTTTCTATTTCATCTCTCCCACGACTTTTCACTTGTGTGTCAGACAACCATACAAGATTCTCAGAGTTTTATTATTATAGTATTATTTTCAGATAGATTGCATTATAAAATGTACAATAATCTTCTTAGAACAATGCTGACATTTAGAGACGTTAATAGCTCTATGTTTATTTATTACTAGCAGGTCTACTCGGCGTTGCCCGGGAACATAAAACACAAAATAGAAGAGGTTAAAAAGTGTAACATCTTTACATCAAAACTCCAATCCCTCTACCTATCTCAATCCATCTCTTTATCTTTCTCTCTTTTCCCCCTTCCCCGTTTTTCCACATCCCTCTCCTCTACCCCTCTTTCACCTCCGCCCATTCCACTCTTGTTTTAATGTATTGAAAATAACAATAATGTAAGTCAGTCATCTGAGCTTTCAGTTTTAAAGTTATTGCTCCCGGGCAACACCGAGTTTCTTCCGCCACCCACTTACTCAAAAAATATAATGAAATCTATATTTGTTTTAATTTATTACTAGGCAACATCGAGTTTCTTATCTCCCCCTTAATAATATAATGAAACCTATATTTATTTTAGTGTATTCCCGGGCAACGCTTAATTTCTTATCTCTCCCTTAATAATATAATGAAACCTATATTTATTTTAGTGTATTCCCGGGCAACGCTGAGTTTCTTGTCTCCCCCCTTCTCCACAAAGCATATACCACATTGAAAATGGACTACTGCATTATTGCACACACCTGCTCTATCTAGGGACTCCCGAGCAATGCAGAGTACCATTTCTAGTATACAATAGTATAACAAAATACAGTGAAAATCTTTCTCCCGGGTAACGTGGCGTTTAAAAACACCTACTCTATGTAGGATTGCTCTATCTCTGATATTGATGACTCACGAGCAACGCTGAGTAAACACACCTGCTCTATCTAGGATATTGAGCACTTTTGGTTAACTTATGCCACTTACCAAATATACTGGCAACACCGAGTTAACAAACGACAGAGAAGTTCTTTCTCTCGGGTAACGCTGTGTTTAAACACACCTGCTCTATTGAGCACTTTTGGATTACTATATACAACTTACCACATGGAAAACTGTAATCTTACATTTATTGCTCCCGTTTAGAGCGCTCCATACGAATTTAATTTTATTTAATCTCCAATCTGTTTTCTCTCTTTTTTTTTAATACTTATTCTTTTCTCTTCTGCCTGGTATGTCAAATATACGGGTCACATGTGCAAGCGCAAATACAACCCGCATAAAACAGGCTGTATTTTGTCATTTAATAGCCAAACTTGCAGCTTTTCTAATTTAAACTGAATAAACGTGCATCGTTCCCTAAAAAAAACCAACAACAAAAAAAAACAGCATATTTTTCTTTATTCATTTAGGGGCCCTAATTGCTGTACGTTTATTTCTGATTAAATTTCCATTGTAGAACAGCTGTGTTTGCCGAGTCGTTTTGCTCCCTGGGAGAATACAAGTAATTTTCGGATTGGTCAAACATTTTGTCACCACTTAGAAGGGGACGGGGAAAATGATTGATCCCAATTTCCTGCGTAAGACATTCTTTCTAAATTGTATGAAAGAAAAAGAAATAACAAACTTTAAAAGAGACACTAAAAAAAACCTACACTTTGTTCTTAAACCTGAAATACTGCTTAAATGCAGACACAAAAATTTGCTTTATATATATATATAATATATATATATATATATATAATGTGGAATGAAAAAGGAAAAAAACCAAGAGATATTTTTTTTATATATTCATCAATGTTTCGTCTTTATTGTAAGACTTCCTCAGGATGATAATTTGAAGAAAAATGTCATGCAAGTACATTGAAATTTTGGGTTGACATGATGGAGAGATAAAGGAAAGTGGTAGTTTTTCTAAAACTATGATACCACCTACATACTTAACACACAGTTTTCCTCTTCTCTCCTCTTTCCCCAGCCTCTCAAAATCAATGCCACACCTCACCATGACAAAAATCTCAGCCCCCCTTTCATCTCTCCCACCCTAAGGCAAATTCACTAATATTCTCACCCCTCCCTATTTCACTGCTGCCTTAATGGTACCCACTCAAAGCCTTCCATATTCATTTAATCCTTCGCCACCGCTGACTTCTCGCAACCTGGACTCTCCTCCAGCGCTCACAGTAGCCACGGCTACTACTTTCCTTTATCTCTCCATCATGTCAACCTAAAAATTTCGATGTACTTGCATGATATTTTTCTTCCAATTATCATACTGAGGAAGTCTTACAATAAAAACGAAACGTTGATGAATATATAAAAAATATCTCTTGGTTTTTTCCTTTTTTATTTCCCATTACATCGGATTACTCTCATCCTTCCTTTCTCATATATATATATATATATATATAAAATACTGGAAGCTATCTACATAAAAACACAGCAACCTAAAATATATAATTTATTTATCATGAAATAAACTTGAGATGATGCGTGTGTCAAATATACTACTACTAATACTGAAAAACAATAAACACTTATGGTTCCCAAACTATCCAGCAGAAGTACACCAGATTTGACATGAAGTACCCTTGACATGGCAAATGTATCATCGGAAGTCAAAATTATGATAATGTAGAGATTTGTAGGATTTGAAACTCGGAACATATATATATATATATATATATATAGATATAGATATATATAGATATAGATATATATATATATACGGCATAATCATGTTGACAAACCGGTTCCTGCTAGATCACCGAAGTTAAGCAACGTTAAGCCTGGTCAGTACTAGATGGGTGACCATTTGGGAATACCAGGTGCTGTATGTGGACACCTAGCTATGGTCAAATAGCGTCGTCTAGCGTAGCGACTATGGCAAAAAACCCCTGAATGACAGTCACCAATAAGGTGGACGGAAACCAACGAGGAGTTCCTCCTCCAGGAGTGATCAAAAACCCTGATGGTGATATATATATATATATTAGTCGAATAATACCCGTCCCAGGACGGGTAAAATTAATTCCTCGAACAGAACAGTTTTGCACCAATTTCAGGTCCTCTTACGAAGATTAAACTCAAGATATAATAATACTAAACCTTATGTATAGAATCCTTATTCCAATTTTAATTAAAATCGATTACATGATTTTTATTCTAGAAAATGTCTCAAATTTAATCTTTAAGCTTAAGGAGTGTTAAGAATTTCCTTAAATTAAGGAAGTCTTGCTTAATTTGGTGTCTAATTACTATGAATCAAATTTAATGCAAATCTGAAATATTTGAATTTTCAAATGGGAGGTTGTTCCCATATTATGCCCTCTAAAACACTTTAGAAAGCTCCAAAGAAGTTGGAATTTGGAGAAAATTTATTAATTGATGTCTAATACGTATTGTTAAAATGTCACAAAAATCGGAGGTATCTTAATTTTCACGAAAGGCTAGACCCCCACCCCCACCCTTTACATCCTTTGCATAAAACTAAATTAAGTCAAATATAGCCCGCATTTGGACCCCTTACGCCTACCAGCTGTGTTCGAAAATTCATAATGATCGATTAATTAGTTTAGGAGTGAATCCTGTACATAATAATATATATATATTATTATATATATTATGTCGTAGCTAGAATGGTGGTGTGGCTAAAGGGATTGTGCAGGGTAATATCTTTTTTATTTATAAGGATCAGATGTTATTCTTCAAATCCACGACTCTTCAGTGTGGCCAAACGCAGTAAATGTTCCAAAATTCATAGTAATCGGTTAATTAGTTTAGGAGTGAATCCGGCACATACACGTATATAAACATATAGACATACCTAACTTTATATTTTCGACTTTCTTCAGTTTTTCGTTTCGTTTCTTCATTAAACGTTTTCTGTATTGAAAAAAGTGTTTATTTTAAAATGGCATTAAAGAACGCAAGGGTTTTGAATATTTATAAACTTGTGCGAAATGTCTTTGATGAAACTGAATGTGTCCACTCATCAGTTTTTAATCTGGACAAGAAGCAGACAAAATAGAAATAATGTTATTAGCAAGGAGAGGAAAATAATCCACAGTTTCAAGTTAATGGACTTTCTTTTTTCTTTGAGGTTGTTTAAAGATTTTTAATGTTTTGACATTATTTACGTACTTAATAGTTTACCTTCGCTCCCTTCCATCTCTTTCCCTTTTTTATTACGTTAAGCAAAATATTTGTTTTAAACTTCTTCTTCTCGTTTTTCATTTTTCGTTTTTTCTTTATTTTTTTGTATCTTTTTTCCTTCTTCTTTATTTCCTTTTTCTATTTTGTTTTTTATTTTTCCTCTTTTCTTTTCATTGTTTCTTTTCATTGTTTCTTTTCGTTTTTTATTTTCGTTTTTCTTTTCATTTTTTTCTTTTCATTTTTTTTCTTTTCTTTTTTTTCTTTTTTCGTTTTTTCTTTTTTTCTTTTCCTTTTTTTTCTTTTCCTTTTTTCTTTTTTTTATTACTTTTTCATTTTTTTCTTCATTTTTTTTTCTTAACTTTTTCATTTTTTTTCTCAACTTTTTCATATTTTTTTCTCAACTTTTTCATATTTTTTTCTCAACTTTTTCATATTTTTTTCTCAACTTTTTCATATGTTTTTCTCAACTTTTTCATATGTTTTTCTCAACTTTTTCATATGTTTTTCTCAACTTTTTCATATGTTTTTCTCAACTTTTTCATATTTTTTCTTAACTTTTTCTCTTTTCTTTTCGCTTTTGTCATTTTTGTTTTTTCTTTTTTCACTTTTGTTCTTGATCTTTTTCTTTTTTCCTATTATTTCTCGCTGACTGCAACCCCATGCAGAGGGGTACCCCCCCCCCCCCCGCCAGTAAAGGGGGCCACCTGTAGGCCATGGGTGGCGACCCGACCCATGATGCCTTAGTATGGGATCCTGATGGCTGAGCCATTTTCCCCCACTTCGGCACTTCAACTGTGAGAGGCCCGATCCCATCAATTGGCTGGTCACGTCATGCCCTAGTATCTATAAGTTCATCCCCAACCGTATTCTTCAATCCAATTCTTTTAAAAATCCAAAGAAAATTAGCAATGCCAAGGAGTAGTGTTTTCTAGGAGTAATGTCCTCACCCTCTCTGTAAAATTTGCTTCTAAGAGTAATGTTTTCTGGGAGTAATGTCCTTACCCTCTCTGTAAAATTTGCTTCTAAGAGTAATGTTTTCTGGAAGTAATGTTTTTGAAGATTAATGTTCCCACTCCCACTGTGAAATTTCCTTCTACGAACAATGTATTCTTGGACCAATCTACTCTAAAAGTAAATGATTTAAAAAGCAATGTATTCTGAGAGCAATGTGTTCTGGCAATCTAAATAATTATCCTACCTATAGAATTATATTTGACAACTTTATTCAGCATTAAATAACCCATAGATGGTTGATATGCCGTAAACCAAACCGTTAGCTGTTCCTTTTTTTATTTTGTTTTCTTTTTCACTTTTTTGCTCTTACTCTTTTCCCTTTTCTTTTCTCATTTCCTGTTTTCCCTTTTTTTCTTTTTTTACTTTCTTTATTTCTTTTTTTATTTTTTGCTTTTTATTTTTCCTTTTTTTGTTTTCTTCTTCCTTTTCCCTTTTTTTTTGTTACTTTTTACTCTGTTTCTCTTTCCTTTTCCGGCTGTTACGATAATGCAAAATGATTAGCGAAGACTACTAAAAATTGAGGAAGACTTGGTGTCTCTTAGGCTCTCAGAAAAAACACCTTTTATTGCCAGTGAGCGATCACTGATAATGACTCATGTGAAAACTCCTAGTGAGTAGTAGTAGTAGTAGTAGTAATAATAATAGTAGTAGTAATAATAATAGTAGTAGTAGTAATAGTAGTAGTAATAATAATAATAGTAGTAATAGTAGTAGTAATAATAATAAAAAATGGTGCCTGCCTAGGCTGACACCACGCAAAATATTTGTAGAGGGTCAAGGAGGATGAGAAGACCGAGGAGGAACAGCACAAACCAGACCTCCACTAGAAGAGTGCGGAAAGTGCTGGGACCTTGGGGAGGCTTATTGCCACCCAAATCCCAGAAAAGACCAATGGTCCTTACCAGCGAGAAATCAATGGTAAGTGGCTCTTGTGATGCCGTAATGTCATTTTCGGTGGTTATTGTGAGGTGGAAGGTACTGGAAGTCTAGGGAGGCTTGCTGTTACTCAGACTCCAGGGAATAGATGATGATATATCATGAAAGATGATAATATATCGCTTTCTCAAATCTTTGTGATCAATAGCTTTTTTTCTAAAAAAAATCAATTTTTGATTCTGGTTTGTCAATTTTTCTTGTTGATCAATGCTCTCTGTTCTTCCCTCAAAAATGTATTTCGATTTAATTTCCCTCCAAAAATACTTTATCTGCTTAGGAACATTTTTCAAATGGACATTTTTCAATAATGACCTACATATCAACAGCAGCAGCAACAGCTCTGTTCTTTAGCTGGTACAAAGAATATTCTCTCTCTCTCTCTCTCTCTCTCTCTCTCTCTTTCTCTCTCTCTCTCTCTCTCTCTTTCTCTCTCTCTCTGTGTCTCTCTGTCTGTCCTTAAGCTCAGTTTGTAAAGGGTCAGTTGAAGATCTAAATGTCTCTACAAGGAAAGGAGGGAAGAAACTTGGTTTTAGTGCTCTGGAGGCCTCCTTAATTTCATTTGGGGTTTCAGTATTATCATCGCCATAATTTCTCTACAAATAAAGGTGGGTATGAAGAAACTTTGTTTCAGTAGCGCTTTGGAGGCCTCCTGAGTTTTATTTTTTTTTACTCCGCATTTAAAAAAAGGAAATTTCTCTTCTAGAGGAGCAGGAAGAAACTTGTTTTTAGTGGTGCTCTGGAGGCCTCCCGTATTTTATAAGTGCTCAATATCCTAGATCGAGCAGGTGTGTTTAAACACAATGTCGCCCGGGATAAAAGAATTTCTGTCCTTTTGTATGTGTTGCCCGGCATGAAATTCGAAAAAGGTAGTTTAAGTAGTGCTGTGGAGGCCTCATTCATAAGGTATTTGAGGACAAGAAGTGAACACGACTTTTAATATTAGCATGTAGTAAATTATGACAGAATTGCTGAGTCATTCTTCATTTGTTTTGAGAAACGCTAATTGCCCGGATGTTACCATTTTTTACGGTTCGCATTAACAAGTACTCAATACAATAGATAGAGCATGTGTGTTTAAACACAGCGTTGCTCAGGATAAAGAACTTGACAGTCTTTTTTTATAATGCTGTATACAAGAAAGGTTACATGGCGTTGTCTGGGAGCTACAATAATAATAATACAGTATTATCTTCATATTATTGTGAAATTTAGAGGGGGGGGGCATGAAATTAGGAATTGACCACGACCATTTCTTTTACTCGGCGTTGTCCGGGATCAGTAATGGTAAAATTACAGTATTACGTTTGATAAGCGGTTTATATTAAATCTCTTCGGATTATTGTCTTTACGAACATCATTTATCTTCATATTATTGTGAAATTTAGAGGGGGGGCATGAAATTAGGAATTGACCACGACCATTTCTTTTACTCGGCGTGGTCCGGGATCAGTAATGGTAAAATTACAGTATTACGTTTGATAAGCGGTATATATTAAATCTCTTCGGATTATTGTCTTTACGAACATCATTTATCTTCATATTATTGTGAAATTTAGAGGGGGGGGGCATGAAATTAGGAATTGACCACGACCATTTCTTTTACTCGGCGTTGTCCGGGATCAGTAATGGTAAAATTACAGTATTACGTTTGATAAGCGGTATATATTAAATCTCTTCGGATTATTGTCTTTACGAACATCATTTATCTTCATATTATTGTGAAATGGGAGTGGGGGGGGGGACAAGAAATTAAGAATTGACACGGACCATCTGTTTTACTCGGCGTTGTCCGGGATCAATAATTGCAACAAAGGAATGGGCAGAACGGAGGAGAGAGAGAGAGAGAGAGGGTTAGGGAGAGGGAGAGGATAAACGGGGGAGGTGGAAAGATAGAAAAATAGAGAGAAGGGGAGAAATATAGTGATGTTATATACACCTTTTAACTTCTTCTATTTTGGTTTTTATGGTCCCGGGCAACGCCTGATAGCCCTGCTAGTTAAAATATATAGAAAAAAAAAAGCCTTGATTGACTCAGCTTTAGTATAATAATAGATAGATATTTTACATACACATATATATATATTATTCGAGATCATTTTCCCATAACAAAGTTGTTATGATAAAGTGGGACAGCAGGGGGTGAGGGTAAGTGGGTGATTATTACGTCACGTCGAAAGTATTTCTCAGTTGGTAGAAATGATTGATATGACTTCTGAACAAATGTATGCGATAACAACGACAGTCAGCGGGGAAACGGGTTGACGAAGATATAGAGCGTGTCGGCCATGATGTCTCGTCACCCGCAAATATATATTTGTTATATTATCTACTCACACTGCGGGTTTTCTCGTTGACTTTTCCATGAGTCAACCCTGCCCAACAAGAGACTTCGCATTGTATTTGCTTGTCAAAGTTCGCATAATTCATTTTGGATTTTGTACACCTTTCCAGACGATGAATTTTTTTGTTTTTTAAACATTTTTTTTGTTTTATAAACATTTTTTGTTTGTTTTTTAAACATTTTTTTTTGTTTTTTAAACATTTCTTTTTGTTTTTTAAACATTTTGTTTGTTTTTTAAACATTTTTTTTTGTTTTTTAAACATTTTATTTTTAACCATAATTGTCGTTTGGTTGACTTGACTGCTGTAGGTGTGAATTCAGTTTTAGGTTGCCATCAAATAATGCTATCTTTTTGAATAGACTAATAAATATTAAATTACGTAGTTATATATATATATATATATATATATATATATATATATATATATATATATATAGTACGTGTATTGGTTTCTGTAGATGTAATTCCTTTGAAAACTCAAGTGTTTATGAAAAGTGCTCAATAACAAGTAGAGCTGTTCTTAAGTATAAATTTTTATTTATACAAACATTATTGGTTAGATATGTGCATACATGTTTCGGTTGTACTCTTCACGGAGAGTCGACCTCTTCAGACCAAAGAAGGCAGAGAAGTGAGATGGATTTGGAAAACTTTCCCTTTAAATAAATCTTTTTTGGGGAGTGGCTATTTTAAATAAATTAGTATTCTTTACTTGTTAACTATTTTAATTAGTTTCTATCTTTTTTATCATTTTTATTATCTGCCTTCTTATTCTTTCCCTTTTCTATCATTAATTACCTACTTAGCCTGGATTCCTTTCTTCTCTATTTAACACTTCAAAGTTTTAATCTATTTACAAACATATTCAAGCATAAATATCTGATCTTTATATAAAATACACACGTGTGCACAAATTAATAGATCCAAGTACATATATAAACATATATATATATATATATATATATATATATCAAAAATAAATATATATATATTTATTAATTTTATACGTACATAAAAGTAATCCATGTAGTTTTATATATAAAAAGTAGATTTTATATATATATATATATATATATATATATATATATATATATATATATAAATAAATATTAATTATTTATTACCTACAGACATCGACGTTTCATGCTAATGTAATCTTCAGTGCAGGAAATTAATTCTCAACGGTCGGCGGGCTCGAACTCCGATCACAAATCACCACTGATTCGCAGTCAAGAGCGTTAAACCCTCGGCCATAGACAATTAGTTAATAATTATGGAGGAATTTAACTGATATATATATATATATAGACAGATGTAAGAAGAAAATAAAGATTGTGAAAATACAAAATCTACTACGTCCTCAGTTGTACAAAACAAGGTATATTCAATTAAAGAATATTTATTTTTCCTTCCTTAAGCCATGGCTTTTCAAAACTTGGATTTTTATCATCAGATGTTTTGAAAAGCCATGGCTTAAGGAAGGAAAAATAGATATTCTTTAATTGAATATACCTTGTTTTGTACAACTGAGGACGTAGTAGATTTGTATTTTCACAATCTTTATTTTCTTCTTACATTTGTCTATATAATTGTTCTATCTCTTATATCAAGTATTATTTCATGATAGGTTCAAATTATACCGTTATTTTCATATTTTCTGGATAATATATATATATATTGCTATTTCATGTATCCACATAAAATTTTATAAGGAGATATCATTTTTTATGTATCAATTTTCAGTATTTACTTCAACAGTGCTCGGTACGTAAGTAGAGCTAGGTAGTAAGCCATGAAAATATATTTATGCCAATTAAGCTACACAGAAGCTCCCGCGTTTCATCCCCGGGGGAATCTTCAGTGAAGATTCCCCCTGTGGATGATAACGCGGGAGCTTCTGTGTAGCTTAATTGTCATAAATATATTTTCATGGCTTACTATATATATATATATATATATATATATATATCATTATAATAAGTATGGATGACCCAATAGTATAGAATGATAGTTAAAATAAAGATTAGAAATAATTAATGATTTAATCAAATTACTATAGAACTTGTTTATGGTTGATATTCGTCAATTTTGTTGTCTTACGCAAAAGTAAAAAATGAAGAAAAAAAAATTAATGAGGAAAAGGCTTTAATTCGAATAATTGTGGTTAATGAAAAGATAATCAAGCTTTATTCGTCACCCGATTTATAAAATCGGGGGACTTATGTTTTGAGGCATGTCCGTCCGTCCGGATTTTTCTCTGCAACCATCGATTGAATTTCTCTGAAATTTTGCATGGAGTTGTAACTTTGGTCAGGTTAGAAAGTGACATTCTCTGATTTTTGAAAAAAAATCTGGTTAGCTCCCCAGGGGGTCAAAAGGCCCTGAAATGGCAAAAAATGACATTTTTTGCCCCATTAACTTTTCATCCATCCATTCAATTTCTCTGAAACTTGGCCAAAATGTGGAGGCAATTGTTCCTGATAGAAAATAAGTATCGCTGACCTTAGAAAAAATCTGGTTCATGCCCCCAGGGGGTCAAAAGCCCCCAAAATGGCCCAAAATGACCCTTTTCTCCCATAACGTTTGATCCATCCATTCAATTTCTCTGAAACTTGGCCAAAATGTAGAGGCAATTATTCCTAATAGAAAATAAGTATCGCTGACCTTGGAAAAAATCTGGTTCACGCCCCCAGGGGGTCAAAAGCCCCCAAAATGACCCTTTTCTCCCATAACGTTTGATCCATCCATTCAATTTCTCTGAAACTTGGCCAAAATGTAGAGGCAATTGTTCTGGATATAAAATGACCATCCTTGACCTAAAAAGAATTCTGGTTCGCGCCCCCAGGGGGTCAAAGGGGGGTCAAAAATGCCCCAAATTGCCCAAATTTATTGCATTTTACACTTGCCACATCGAGTCACATACAGAGGGGAACCACGCACGCGCGGCTTGTTTACATATATATATATTTTTTTTTATTATTATAAGTATGGATGATCCAATAGGATAAAATGATAATTAAAATAAAATTAGTAATAATTAATGATTTAATCAAATTACTATAGAACTTGTTTATAGTTTGACCGGAAGTTGATTTTGTATGAGATTGACGAACAGCTATGTCGTGAATTTTGGTGCCCTTATGTGAAAGAAAAAATGAAAAAGGAGAAAACGGAAATGAGGAGAAGGCAAAGAAATAAAGTTAAATAATTAGAATTTTGATTGAAAAGCAAATACGTATAAGTTAAATGAATGTTGGATGCATTCTAATTTTACAGCCTGACTGAATTTTTATACACTGATGAAGCCTCCTCATGAATATCGGTGGTATAGTTTATAACATGAAAATATGTTATTGAAAGTGGTAGAAACAGTTGTTTGTAAATAAAAGTGTTTTTGAAAAAAAATATGTAATGTTTCTCTGAATAACTGTTATTTATGATGTTATATATATATATATATATATCTATCTATATATATATATATATATAGATATATATATATATATATATATAGATATATATATATAGATATATAGATATATATATAGATATATATGTATATATATATGTATATATGTATGTATGTATATATTAGAGTTGGGCGGTTTTGAAATTTTGGTTTCGGTATCGGTTTCGGTTTTTTTCCCTTAAAACCTCGGTTTACGGTTCGGTTTTTCGGTTTTTTTGAAAAAAATTTTGTTACTATGGAAGCTATTCATTCTCTTGTGTGATAATTAGTTATTATTCAACGTTTAGTTGAATTATGCCACTGTTTCTATAATTTTGTGACTGAATCATTCTCCATGATATGAATCATATAAGTTTTAAGGTGTTGACTGTTGTAATCAAAGTTCTGATATCTTTTTAACAGTTAACTCGTTAAAACAGTGACCAAAGATTCATGAAAGATTTCTGAAGAATAAAACTGAGTTTGAATATACATTCTATCTAATTCTTTAACCCATCAGAAGCTAAAATATAACTCAGAAATGCAAGAAATTAAAAAACGAAAATTTATTTAAACAAACAAAATAATTTTACAAATAAAATTAAGCAAAAATGATGATGAAAATGAAATATTGTCAAAATTATTTGACAGATAAAAATTTTAATTTTTTAATAGGTGAAAATGTTTGCAAGACGTTGTCTTGTCGCGTAAAATAAACACACCATATACTTCTCGAATTGCCGGTGTTGACTGTTGGAATGTCTGTCATTTTGTGTGCTCGAAGTTCTGTCAACTGGTGCGTGTTGAGGTTAATATTTGTTTTTAAGACAGGGTAATAAAACTTTATAGACATGTGTAAAAGACTAGTAGTACCAAGGGAAAAGGGAAGGATGGTTAAAAAAAAGTAGATTATTAATTCACCTAAAGTCATTTTTTAAGGTTTAAGGTAATTTTAGTCATAGAATTCATGACTTGGATTAAAGTTTAATAATTAAACTTTCGAATAAATTGTCAACTCTAAATAAATACCATATTAACAATTTAGTAAAATATAAATCGTTGCATAGTCTACTTTTTGAATAACCCATTTTTGGGAGAGAAAACGGTATAGTTGAGAGATAGTTCTCTAGTAATTACAATTTATGTATGAAGTGGCTTTTCAAAAGTAAACAATGAAATGCCTAATGTTTAAAATAATTTTAAAAATCCGAATAAAGTGACACTAGCATTGGCAACTACTTTTTTTCTTTTTAAATGTTTATACTTACTCACTACTTTTCGTTTATTTACTTTTACAAGTATTTTTTTTTTATTTCATTTTAATAACTTATTTTTTTAGATAACTCTGAAACAAACAAATAATTATTTTACAATTTTGAGTTGAATCAAATAGATTTTCGACATCATACGGAACGCGTTTGATTTTTTCTTTTTCATTTGAAAATAGTTTATGCTAAAAATACGATGTCATGTTGTCTGTCGTATTTCTCTTTTTTTCATTTGAAAATTCAAAATGTTAATAAACAAATTGTAAACAAAGATTTCTTCCTACAAGTAGCAATACACATGAAAAAATTTAAATTGCTTAAAAAATCTCAATAATGGCATATATAGAAAGAGCTTGATGATCTAAGAAAGAATCTTTTTTAATTTTTTAAATCTGACTAAAAATAAGGAAGTTATGACTATTTATGTGCCTCGCACAATTGGATATTTTCCCCTCTTTAATACCATATGCGTTTCGTCACATTTTTTACACTAATTTTTCAGTAAAACTGTTATATCTTTGTTAAAACACAAGATTAAGCAATGAAATTTACCATATAAGTGTATTTTTGTACAAGGAATCAGAATATGCCACTGAAAATCTCCAGAAATTAATGGTTTCCAAGTAATCTGCACTAAGTGCACATAAATATGCTGCAATACCTTAAAAATACCATGAATCCATTAAAAGAAAGAAGTTAGAAAACTCAAAGTTGAATTGTAATACATTTTATGTACAAGAAACTAAAAACTAATACTAGGACTGTTTAAAAATTAATATATTGCAAGATTTCTTTAGCATTATTGTAGATTTACACCTTCTGCTAACTCACCCCCTTACCCCCTTACCTCCCCAAAATATGAGATTCTACTTTTTTTATTTAGGCAATTACATGTTAACACCCTGAAAAACTTGGCAGAAAGAAAGAAACAAAAACATTTTAGAATTTAAAGTGGGGATCAGTTTCACATAAAATAATCCCCCATTTCAATGCCATTCTAGCGTTTTAGGACAGTTAATTATTTTTTCTATGGGAGATAAATCCTGTGCGTTTTTCTTGTTTTTTTTTTTTCTTTTTTTTAGACGATTATAAGGGTTTTTGTGGGAGGAGGGGGGCTTACCACTTGAACTTCAGGTTAGTGGTAGGGCTAAGGCAATTAAGTGTGAACACCCTGAAAACTTAGCAGAAAGAAAAAAAAACAATTCATTTAGAATTTCGAGTGGGGGATTAGTTTCACATATATTTAATGCAGAATAATTCACCATTTCCGGGCCATTCTAGCGTTTTAGGGCATTAATCAATTTTTTTCTATGGCAAATAAATCCTGTGCGTTTTTTTTATGGGCGTCTTCTTTTTCTTTCTTTTTTTAGACGATTATGTGTGGTTTTAATGGGCTTTTTTGTAGGATTAGGGCTTCCTACTCGGACTTAGGGTTAGTGATAAGGTTAAGGAAGGGGTTTTGTTTTGGATGGAGGTTGCCATTCGGACTTAGTGTTAGGGTTAAGGGAGTTTTTTAGGAGTGGCTTGCCACTCATATTTAAGGTTAATGGTACGATACGTTCAAGATGGCATTTTTAGGAGGTGGGCTTGTTAGTCGTTAGTCGTACCTAGAGTTAATGGTAGAGTAATTATTTATTTTATAAATTTCACTAAAAGGCAAGAATGCCCGGGAAATCGGAGATCATTTTACATTAAATTTATATGCGAAACTGATCCCCCACTCTAAATTCTAAACTATTTTTTGTTGTTTTTTTTCTTTTTTTCGCCAAAACTTTAAGACGTAATCGCCTAAAAAAGTAGAATCTTAATTTTTTTTTAAATTGGCGACTAGAAATTCATTACTACTAGAAGTTCGAAAGTTGAGTGAAAACCAGTATTTTTTTAAAATATTTTTTATAAAAGAACCAAATAGGATTAACTTTTTTAAGCACAAAAAGTATTATCTTTTTTTACAAGACGCTGCTGCTGATTGATTGTTATATCAGCAATACTAGTAGCCATTGTTGACTTTCGCTCAAAAAAAGGACAATATTTTTTAGGATAAGATAATTTAAAATTACTATTACCGAAAGACAAAACAACGTACAATTATAATTTTAATGCATAAAAAAAGCTGAAAGATTAATTTATTTACTAGTTGGGTACGAAAAATATAACAACATTTTCTATATTCATATTTTAAAATGTTTAAAATTCGTTCTAGAATGAAAATAAACAAAAATCGCCTCGTGTTTATAGCAGTAATTGCAGTAATATATTTGTTCAATCTGTCCTCTTACTAATATAACATTTTTTGGTAATATTCAATTTTATTCAAATCGTAAAATCTTTTCAACCGTGTTTCCTTGTATATGGTGGCTTACTGTAGTAAAAAACACAATACCGAACGGTTACGGTTTTTAAAAAAAAAACCGATTCGGTATGGAGACGAAACCGAAAAACCGCGGTTTTTCGGTAAAACCGCCCATCTCTAGTATATATGTATGTATGTATGTATATATGTATGTATGTATATATGTATATATGTATGTATATATGTATATATGTATGTATATATGTATGTATATATGTATGTATATATGTATGTATATATGTATATATGTATGTATATATGTATGTATATATGTATATATATATATGTATATATGTATGTATGTATATATATATGTATGTATGTATATATATATGTATGTATGTATATATGTATATATATATGTATGTATGTATATATGTATATATATATGTACATGTATGTATATATATATATATATATATATATATATATATATATATATGGTAGGCTGAAACAATTGTATGCTGCAAATAGTAGTCGAATTTGAATTTCATTATCATATATATATATATATATATATATATATATATATATATATACAGGGTGGGCAAAAGTAAGGGTCCTATTTTTAAAAATTCATAACTTTTTTATTTATTGATTTTTTTTTTTTAGAATAAGTAAAGGACCCCTTCCGAAGCAAGCATGAGCCGTATTAGCCCTAAGGAACGTACCCTCATTTAGAAAACATTATTTTTGCTTAAAAAACTCAAAACAGTGTAAAAAACAATACTCTAGTTTTTGTAAGTTTTAAGAAGTGTTTTTCGGCTTAAATTTGTTTTGTTTATTTCAAAAAATCTCGGAAGGGTCAGTCTACACACACATAAAGTTTGGTGAGTTTAACTTTTATTTTGTGGAAGTTATTCAAATTCAAGTTATTCAAATTTAAAGATAGGACCCTTATTTTGGCCCACCCTGTATATATATATATATATATATATATATATATATATATGGTAGGCCGAAACAATTGTATGCTGCAAATAAAAAATTTATTTTGGTGAAATTGGCGAGAATTTGATGTGGTTTAAATAACATAAAAATATTTTATATATATATATATATATATATATATAACTTTGAAATTTTAGAATCAGTTAACATGACGCGAGATTTTGTTACACAAATGAAATATTTCATTTGTTTAACAAAATCTCGCATCATGTTAACTGATTCTAAAATTTCAAAGTTATCGTTTCAATCGGCGCTTCTAAACCGTAGTCGAATTTGAATTTCATTATCATATATATATATATATATATATATATATATTATCAGTTAGTCTCTCCCTCTTAGACAAGGTCTAAAAAAAAGTCTCTAATCTAATAGGTCCCTCCCTATCCACCAAGCTCCAGCCTCTGTCCCATCGCTGCAATGTTGCATCCTTGTGCTTGTTTTACGAGTACTTCAATAGAATGTGCTCCGATGAACTTGCTGCTCTGGTGCCTCCTTCGACGTAAATCCATAAGAATCAACTAAATCACATCCATTCACCGTGGAGGTCCACAAAAGCTTCTTTCCTCGAACAGGTAGGCTTTGGAATTTACTCCCTGCTCCCTGTTTCCCTAACTGTACCAACATGCAGAAATTTAAATGTAATGTGAACAAACATCTCGCTGCTCACCTCCTTACTTAGGATACCCCTGATAAATCTGTTTCTTAATTCACGGTAGCCCCTTTTTACGTCTTTGTGGCCACATGCCTTGTTTGAAGTGAAAAAAAAAAATAATAAATGCACATTGCTCTTCATTATAGATGGTTGAAATGTTGGTGACTAGCAGACGATAATTCGCGTTTGTAACCTTGGAAACATTCATATGATCTCCTATTAATTTGACACCCAATAGTGAATTATAATTGTATTAAGACTAATTTAATGTCCAATGGACATGGATATTAATGAAATGGGTCAAATTTGACTGAATCATTAATATCATGAGGAGGAAACTGAATTGAGCTCAGGTTATCAGTACTGCGTATAGAATCAGTAAACAGAGTTCAAGTTGAGTCAGGTCTATTTTATCCACTTATACATGAATACCTTTAGGAAGAGTATGAACCTCCATGGAGGAAACTGAATTGAGCTCAGGTTATCAGTACTGCGTATAGAATCAGTAAACAGAGTTCAAGTTGAGTCAGGTCTATTTTATTCACTTATACATGAATACCTTTAGGAAGAGTATGAACCCCCATGGAGGAAACTGAATTGAGCTCAGGTTATCAGTACTGCGTATAGAATCAGTAAACAGACTTCAAGTTGAGTCAGGTCTATTTTATTCACTTATACATGAATACCTTTAGGAAGAGTATGAACCCCCATGGAGGAAACTGAATTGAGCTCAGGTTATCAGTACTGCGTATAGAATCAGTAAACAGAGTTCAAGTTGAGTCAGGTCTATTTTATTCACTTATACATGAATACCTTTAGGAAGAGTATGAACCTCCATGGAGGAAACTGAATTGAGCTCAGGTTATCAGTACTGCGTATAGAATCAGTAAACAGAGTTCAAGTTGAGTCAGGTCTATTTTATTCACTTATACATGAATACCTTTAGGAAGAGTATGAACCTCCATGGAGGAAACTGAATTGAGCTCAGGTTATCAGTACTGCGTATAGAATCAGTAAACAGAGTTCAAGTTGAGTCAGGTCTATTTTATTCACTTATACAGGAATACCTTTAGGAAGAGTATGAACCCCCATGGAGGAAACTGTTGTTACTTTATTAGCAACCAGAATTGAGCTTCAGGTTCAAGTTTTGTCGGATCTAATACGATTGGGAGGTGTATGAACCCCCATTTCCCTATGAATAAAATAGCAGTTTACATATTGTATTGTGCGTGCGTAGATATGCAAACGTTCATGTGCAGTTGTGTGCATCCGCTTTTTTATCTATCTATATACTATTAAAAATTGATGGTGTCTGTTTGTACGTAAATAGAAACGTGATTGGTTGAGAAAAAGGAATAGGCAGGATACACATTACTAAGGCAGTAGATTTTATCATGGCAATACTAGATTTTGAATCTGACGTAAGTCTAAAGAATTTTTTCAATTGAATACATGTTTTGTTAATGTAAAGAAACTGACATAATAACATAAAAAATATTACATAATTTTTTGAAATGTAAGTGATGATCTCCTGACAAACTCCAACATTCTAACGGCGTCAGATCATCGATCATGCGTTTTTCTCGTAGAATCTTGAATCTTTCAGTTCCTTTCTGACCTTTTCTACCATTTTTCTGCTGATGCTGAGAAAATCTTGAATCCACTTATTTGTCTTTCTGATGAGGCGAACTCTCTGTCTCGTCCACAAATATGTCTGGTGCTACCAGATCAGGCTGTCTAAAGATACTGGCTTCCTGACCCAAAATGCACCAAACATTGATGTTATTGTTCCCCCCCCTCTTTCCCTCACAACTCAAATCATGTTCTGCAAAGCCAAAAACAAAAACAATATTTTTACCGAACAAAACACGATGAATAAATATTTGAAGAAATAAAGAACTTGAAGCATAAAAACTTTTACAAAATGACAGGATTCAGCATTAAATAACCTGAAAAGGGTTGATATGCCGTAAAACAAAACAACCAAATTTTACCAAAATGACCAGATTCGGCATTAAATAACCAGAAAAGAGTTGATATGCCGTAAAACAAAACAACCAAACCTTCCACAAATATAAAGTTTCAAAATTGTCCATAATCAATTATTCTAAGAAAAAAAAAAAAACGGAATGAAAATATAGTCGTTGTTTTCGCGTAGACAAAACTGACAACAAAAGTAAAAAAAAAAAAAAAAAAAAAAAAAAAAATTTAAAAATGTGAACAAATCTCAACCACACTCTGTCTATGCATGGTGAATAACAGATAGATTGAGATATATTTGAACAGACACGTAGATAATTGGTCAAGTTGATATGGTCGCAGCATGAACATGCATGTATAAGTGCATTTACTGCACTGCCCGCGATTGTGCCTACTCGTTGTGCCTGTCCAAACTTGTTGTTCGACTGGGTGCTGCAACAAAGAATTTGCATCCCAAGTAAAACCTGGAGTCCAGTTTAAAAGCAAATAACACGTTTATTTGTTGGCGGTTACAAATGAAACTCGTGTTCCCCAGGTTGAATGGCAGACTTGCAAAATGAGATTTTTGCCCAACCAAAAAAAAGATAAGTCCAATCAACACAATCCTTTAGCTAAGAGCTCCAATGGGCCCATCTTGCTTGTAGAGGCACACCGCTCCAACTGACTACCAGCCTTCAGAGAACCAAACTCCTCTGTCATTCCCAGAGGGTCAGGTCTCCCTCCTCCTCCTCCTCCTCCTCCTCCTCCTCCTCCCATCTCCTGGAATCTTTTCTTCCTGATCAGAAATACTAGATTCCAGTCCCTGTCAGGGGTCACCATTCGACCACCTAGAAGCTGACCGCTGGAGATATCCACTAGAGATAACTGCCAGACAGTCCACTCAAAAAGGGGTCTATCATGGAGCCCGTCTACGAACATTACTTTTTCGTCTCGACATGATTCCTTGTTTTTATGAAGCACTTATTTTATTTCAAAGAGAAATAAGATTCTGTGTAGTCCAAAATAAAAATCAGAGGTATTTTCAAATTCCTCTGACCCCCCCTCCCCTTTTTTCTTTTGGCCGAACATCTATCACCTGCGACATCTGCCGTTCACATGCAGCATCAAAACATGCAGCCTTGTGCATCTTTACAGCAGTCTAAGAGTACTGTCGCGGAGGGGGATGGCTGGTTTAAGACATTAGTTTCACTGTAAGCGTTCCTGGACTCGTAAGAGATGGTATTGCTTTCAGCTACTAGTGGAGGGGGGCACATAGAGCCTGTCTTCGTCCCTTCCAGATGTGGACCAAGAACCGCTGGAGGGAAGAATGGTAACAGGCTGACCAACACCAACTGCACAGGTTCATCACCGACCTAGACGACATACCAGGGGCTGAGCTGCCACGAAGGCAATGGACCAATCTGAACCGCCTGAGAACTGGTATGGGCCGTTTTTCTACCACAATGAGAGACTGGGGCCTGAGAGAGGGTGCTACCTCTGAATGTGGCCACCTTGAACAGACAGTTATGCACGTTATAGAGGAATGCTTGCTGTTCAAACCAGCCAATGGCGAGCAGGGCATAGCGGACCTTGATGACGAGACGAGAACCTGGCTTGCCAAAACCGAGCTGCAGCTTTGAGGAAGCTGGCACAAGAAAGAAGAGATCGGCTTTGGCGAGTTCAAATTCTCCCAGATCTGTTGTGGTCATTTATGTAGTAATAATGTTGCGAAAGGTATGACCCCACACCTATCTCCCAGAGCTATGAGTAAAGTAGCAACTTGGGTTCAATAAATCGTATACAAGTGTAGCACTATGGCGGATCAATCTCAGCAGGTGCTCCAATAACGCTGCTTGAGTCTTGTTGCGCCGATGACACTTTTTTATATCGATCTTTTTTTAAAATATGCTCGTATTATTCACTCGCGGTGGATTATTGACGAAGTTGGCGTAATTTTATGGCGCACGCAGATACACGCTGCATCTCGTGTTTCAGTGCGTTCAAAAGGAAGACCTTTGATGACACCCGGGAAGCCAATCTGCGAGACAGAGGAGACAGATTTAAACAGCATGGCCCCTGATCAAACTTACATCTCTCCAGCGTCGGTGGCTGGGTATTTACGAGTCACACATTGCGCACACAGAATGCCGACAACAGATGACGGCAGATGATGCTTTCCTCGATCTTCGCAAAGCCAAACAATGAATCAATGCGAAATTTTTTGTCCACTTATTCGAAGTATATTAACATCAAAACGGCTCAGGCTTATTTAACACAACGATACAACATAATATGTTGAAATACTCTATATATTTACACGGCCTGAGAAAGTTCTATTTCAGAATAAATGGCAGCTGAAACATGTATGCACATATGTAGCCAATAATGTTTGGATAAATAAAAGAATTTATACTATGATATAGCTCTACTTGTTATTGAGCACGATTGTATAAACACTTGAGTTTCATTGGATCAACATCTAGGAAACATCAATACAATCATTATATATATATATATATATATATTAGTACTTCATGTATCCACATAAAATATTATAAGGAGATATAATTTTTTATGTATCAGTTTTCAGTATTTACTTCAACAGTGCTCGATACGTAAGTAGAGCTAGGTAGTAAGCAATGAAAATATATATGGCAATCAAGCTAGACAGAGGCTCCCGTGTTTCATCCCCGGGGGCAATCGTCAGGCTAAATGCATTTAGCCTGACGATTCCCCCCGGGGATGAAACACGGGAGCCTCTGTGTAGCTTGATTGCCATATATATTTTCATTGCTTACTATATATATATATATATATATATATATATATATAAATGGGTCGTTCAGTTTTAAAGCATTGCTGGGTCAGTATTATAAATTGAAAATAGAAGCCATTATCAATGCAAGATTAATTAAAAAATTTTTTTACTTTAATCTTATTAATTTCGGAATAAAATTCCATCATCAGAGTTGACCAGTATTGTCATATTTTTTTTTTCATCAAAAAACACAAAAACAAAAATAAACAAACTTTTTTTCTTTTGTTTTACTGATGAAATACCATTGTTATGATGTATCCACGCCGATGTCGTTGGCGGTTATGAATTTAAATTCTGGTTGTCGAACGAAGAAAGCATTGGCGTGCTCGTAGTTTAGTAAAATAAAATGGGTCGTTCAGTTTTAAAGCATTGATGGGTCAGTATTATGGATTGAAAATATAAGCCAATATCAAGATTAATTAGATTAATTAGCTTAGAGATTAATTTATTTATTTTTTTTACTTTAATCTTATTAATTTCGGAATAAACATCCATCATCAGAGTTGACCAGTATTGTGTCATTTTTTTTTTCATCAAAAACACAAAAACAAAAATAAACAAACTCTTATTCTTCTGTTTTTCTGATGAAATACCTGTGTTATGATGTATCCACGCCGATGTCGTTGGCGGTTATGAATTCAAATTCTGGTTGTCGAACGAAGGAAGCATTGGCGTGCTCGTAGTTTATGAGTAATTCGCTAACATCGAAACAAAGATAAGTGTACGCTTAATTTGCATACTTCTAAAAGAGTTTTTAATCTATTATTAGTCGGTGCTATCCATTCGTAAATTTTATTTTTTTATTTTCTGATATTCAATAGTTTTATCGATATTACTATTATCATTTTTATTATTTAAAAAATTAAAAAAAGATAACCACCCAAATGTGAAGTTAAAATTTTGTTTTTGTTTTTCTGCAAAGTTTACAGGTAGATTAATTGCCAACCCGTAGGGTGAGTAGTTTTTTTTGCTAGTATATATATATATATAATATATAATATATGTCTTATGTAAATATTGTTACATGATCATTTACTTGCGCTCCAAGAATTCAACATAAGAACTATTAGTGTACGATCGTTTCAGAGACGATATATTTTTGTTAATATCGGATCTCAGCACAGGGATTAGGTATCAATTTAAAAGCTAACAGACAGCATCAAGGCTATAGTGATTAACGCTCCCAATTATGTAGCAAATTAGAAATAATAGGGAAGTTGGGGTTAGGATACATCAAATCAGTACGGACCGGGTAAAAAAAAAAAAAAAAATTAGGGATGTACAGTGGGACTGAGTGGAGAAAAACGTATATAAAATTGCAAGCAATGAGAAACTCACTGTAAAAAAAAGGAAAAATACTTATCTTTTTTACATATGTATATATATATATATTTATGCAAACATCGTTAAAAATAACAGAATTCGTCTGTTTTATTATACCTTTTTTTATTTTTTCTATTTTTCTGATGGTCTTTTTTGTATTAAAATAAAAAAAAATTTGTTACGATTCTTCGTCGAATCATCCTCAGGTGTCAAAAGCAAATGAACAAAAAAGCTGGAGAAAGAAAAGAATGTATAAAAGGACGGCAGAGAAACGCGCATAGAACGTTTTTCGCATTGTTCCACAAAGTCGTTGACGATTTAAATTCAGCTACGCTGGATGGCATCACAGAACAAAATCGCATTACGTTAAGCATTTTAAAATGTTACCACTTGTTTCATATGTAATGTTGTTAATTTTAGGTTGTTGTGTTTTTATGGAGATAGCTTCCAGTATTTTTAATTTTTTCAAATTGGTTTCAGAATGTATAATTTTAGTGTTATTAACTAGAATTTGTCTTAAATCAGAGGGAGGGCAGTTATGTTCATGAAATCTGTATACATTCCTTTATTATTATTTTTGTGGTACAAAACTTAATTATTGCTATATACAGACCATATTTATTTAACATAATGAAATCAAAAGAGAATGATATATATATATATATATATATATATATATATATATTGTGTGTATTTAGGCAGCATTTTCTCATTTATGCAAAAAAAATTTTTCTCCAAATGTTCTGTGATGCCATCCAGCGTTGCTGAATTTGAATCGCCAACAACGTCCTGGAACAATGCGAAAAACGCTCTATGTGCGTTTCCCCGCCATCTTTTTAAAATTCTCTTCTTTCTCCAGCTTTTTTGTTCATTTGCTTTTGACACCTGAGGATGATTCGACGAAGAATCGAAAACGTACGTGAAACCTGTGAAACATTTATTATTTTTTTTGATTTTAATACAAGTATGGTGTGTGTGTGTGAGGGGGGGGGGGGTGTAGTGTGAGTTTGATTGTGGAAAAGCAATTATACATACACACACACAAAAGCAGAATTATGTAAGATATGTTTAGTATCATCTTTATATCTGGATTTAAATCATCGTAAGTTGACATAAAAGTGGTGCAAAATTGTTTTGTTCGGGGAATTAATTTTACACGTCATGGGACGGGTAATCTTTTAGTTATATGTGTATTTGCTGCTCCCAAATCTAGACTGGGCTCTATAGTGAGCAGTATTACTACAGCCGTCAAAATCATAGCTTTAATTCATGTCCCTTCATAAGTTGAACACTGTTGACGTCGGCTGCCTATCACGCCAGCTTGGTATAATAGGTTTAAAGCTCTCACCGTTTATGTAATTATTCACGGTGGCCGCGTGGGTTAAGGCATCGGAATTTGAGTTAAAAAGACAAAACATGATTTGTGTTTTGCGGTTTCGAATTCTGCGAATGGCTTGAATAATTATCTCTACACTGATAATTCCGGAAGGATGAAATGTATACGTATGTAGATAAACAAATATTTATAATTATATATATATAGCTGCATGTCAAGCGGTAACAATGCCGCTGAAACAACGTGCCACATACAAGGAAGCTGAAAAACTACCACAGCATATGGTTCAGTGGCAAAGTTACTGAAGAGCCCAAAGGAGGACGAAACTTGAGTCTAGGGTTTCTTGTTGATATCTGATGTGTGTGGGCTGCAGTGTGTGTTTGATTGTGGAAAAACAATTATACATACACATATACACATATACACACACACACGCACTTTTTTGTTTCATTTTACTTCAGTCGAAGTTCTCAGAAATCAAGAGGCCCCTTCCTGGGTCTAACACTTGATCTCTATATGAGATACATAGATATTCGAATAATCCATTTAAGTTCTTCTTTACCTGTCAAATGTTGAGTTAGTAAAGAAGTTAAGAACATTAATTTTCCTCTCCCCAACTGACCAGTTAACTATCTTATAGTATATCTTTCTTGTGGTCTTTTTGTCTTACCGGATTCCAGGACAAGAGTTCATCTAGTCTGGTGGAGTATTTAGCTTATTGATGTTACTTGAGGTAACATCACTAGGAGAAGGTGCACTATACCTCGTATGAGTAAGTATATGGTCGTGCTGAAGGAACTTATTTGTGCTGCGAATATTATGTTATTTTGAATTTTTAGTCAGGGTTTACTTGTAGGGTGAAGTATCTTCATGTCATGTTGTCCTGACAAACCCCTGTACAGAGAGACCGAAGACACTGGAGGACGGCGTCTAGTAGGTAGGAAAAAAGATGGCATAACTTGAGGATTATGTTACATATGTGTAAATAAAAAAACGCTTGTTTTCCAAGTTATAGGCCATTGAAACAAATTCTGATCAACGTTCTTCTCCCCCCCCCCCCACAAATGACGTCATGCGGTTACTGTTTCCCCATTGGTTTATTGAGTTCACCGAGTGTACAAGTTATTTATCTACCTCTCCCAGCGGTAAGATGTGACACAAGGTCGGGAAAGTGGGATTAGATAAGCCAGCCCTCGAGAGGTGACCACTCTGGCCATTTAAAAACTGCCTGGGTATTGATTTACTCCTCTCCAGGAGTTAGGCACAAGGCCAGTTTTTATCTTACTCCCACAAGTAAGATGTGACCCAAGGTTGGGTTAGGAAAGTGGGGTTCAAAAATTGCCTGGGCAGCCCCGTCGGCATTCCCCGGTAGGGGCGCCTCAGACAGTAAGCAATAAACTTACTCCTCTCCAAAGAGGGGAGGCAAAGCCTGGGAGGGTGGACCTCCTAGAACTGCACAGAACAGACCCATAGACCGGCGTAAATCAAACCCTGAAGGCCAAGACAACACCGGTCTATGGGGTGCAGTATCCATCGGAACAGATACTACACGTTGATCTTGGCCAAAAGGCCAAGCAGGAAAGAACAGATAATGCAGTTAATCTATGGTAATTCCGCAGCAGCTCGTCGCCGTCGTCTGTACCAGGGAAGGTTTCCAAACTGAAGATGCAAAACTTTGAACCCATACGTTGACATCCGGTACTCTACTGACTGATTGCAAGACAAGAATTCATCGTCTGCTGAGTGCTGTTATTTAAGGCAATATTGCTCGGAGAAGGGGCACCGTTCCTCGTATGAAAAAACATGTAGGTATTTATACACATCTGACGGCTGCAACTCGTACTGAGTATTGTCATTGCTTGATACTTTTTGTAAAATTGAATATGTGTAGAGTGAATGTGTCTTTTTAATCCTCGTACAAATATGATAAACATGCAGATCCCTTTAAAAGGGAACTACTTCATTGTTCTGGTGGATCCGCATACGATGGTTGACGCCTCCAACCGAAGCACATTCTTTTACACATACTCTACATATTCTTGAGAATGCCATCCAAGCAAAAAATCCCCGGATGCTGACGAAATTCTCCATGTTTACCTACAAAGAACGGCTTCAAGGACTAAATCTGTCTTCACTTGATCAACGAAGGATGTGAGGAGACCTGATTCTGGCATAAAGCATAATCAAATCTACCTTTTAGAAGAGTCTCTCTCTTTCTTTCTTTGTTTTTTTGCTAATTAGTCACCACTTAAGGCTAAAACACGAAGGTTAATGAGATGGATAGATTGTCTGTTGAATGATGAAGAATATTATGAGAGGATTGAAAGTTAGATTTTAATTAACAGGGACTAAAGAAAAACTACAGAGATCTCCAGAGTGCTGTTGCTGAAACCGTCCCTTTTAGGGGCTCTCAACAGGATTATACCCATTTCGGTCTGGGGTTCGGAGGTAGTACGCCAGCTCTGGTTCTGATGGTGGTTGTTATTCGATGTCACCAGAGTCCATTTATATTTTATTCAGACTCGGAAACAAAGAAATTGTTTTGGCTCCGGTTACTTGACAAAATAATACCTCATTACTGCCAATATCTCTGACATTCTTTTTCTGCTTAAATTATATTTACAAGTAAAGTTTTCTCTCTTTCTTCCCCTCCCCCTCTCTTTCTCTCCCCCCCCCCCATCTATCCCCCCCATCAATCCCCCCCCCCTCCTCTCTTTCTTTCCCCCTCTCTTTCTTTCCCCCTCTCTTTCTTTCCCCCTCTCTCTTTCTTCCCCCCTCTCTCTTTCTTTCCCCCTCTCTTTTTCTTTCCCCCTCTCTTTTTCTTTCCCCCTCTCTCTTTCTTTCCCCCTCTCTCTTTCTTTCCCCCTCTCTCGTTCTTTCCCCCTCTCTCTTTCTTTCCCCCTCTCTCTTTCTTTCCCCCTCTCTTTCTTTCCCCCTCTCTTTCTTTCCCCCTCTCTTTCTTTCCCCCTCTCTTTCTTCCCCCTCTCTTTCTTCCCCCTCTCTTTCTTCCCCCTCTCTCTTTCTTCCCCATCTCTCTTTCTTCCCCCTCTCTCTTTCTCCCCTCTCTCTTTATCCCCCCCTCTCTTTATCCCCCCTCTCTTTATCCCCCCTCTCTTTATCCCCCTCTCTTTATCCCCCCCTCTCTTTATCCCCCCTCTCTTTATCCCCCCTCTCTCTTTCTCCCCCTCTCTCTTTTCCCCCCTCTCTTTCTCCCCCTCTCTCTTTCTCCCCCTCTCTTTCTCCCCCTCTCTTTCTTCCCCCTCTCTATTTCTCCACCCTCCCGCTCTTGCTCCCCTGCTCTGGCTCCCCCCCCACTCTTTCTCTCCCCCCACTCTCTTCCCCCGCTCCTTCTCTCTTCCCTTTTCCCCTCTCTTTCTCCCATCTCTCTTTCTCCCCCTCTCTTTATCCCCCCTCTCTTTATCCCCCTCTCTCTTTATCCCCCTCTTTCTTCCCCTTCTCTTTCTTCCCCCTTCTCTTTCTTCCCCCTTCTCTTTCTCCCCCTTCTCTTTCTCCTCCCTTCTCTTTCTCCTCCCTTCTCTTTCTCCCCCTTCTCTTTCTCCCCCTTCTCTTTCTCCCCCCCTCTCTCTTTCTTTCCCCCTCTCTCTTTCTTTCCCCCTCTCTCTTTCTTCCCTCTCTCTTTCTTCCCTCTCTCGTTCTTCCCCCTCTCTCTCGTCCCTCTCTCATTCTTTCCCCCTCTCTCTTTCTTTCCCCCTCTCTCTTTCTTTCCCCCCTCTCTCTTTCTTTCCCCTCTCTCTCTTTCCCCTCTCTCTCTTTCCCCTCTCTCTCTTTCCCCTCTCTCTCTTTCCCCTCTCTCTCTTTCTTCCTCCCTATCTCTCTTTCTTCCTCCCTCTCTCTCTCTTTTTTCCTCCCTCTCTCTTTCTTACTCTACTCTCTGTCTCTTCCTTACTCTCTCTCTCCTTTTCTCTTCTCTCTATTTCCCTCCTTTCCTCATACAAGTCCCTACCCTCATCTTGCCAATCCAATTTACTTAGTTTTCCAATTGTTTTTTTTTTAGCTTTTCAAAAGTCACGTGACCCGAGTTGAAATTCCACACCCAGTACTTATCTCCTCCTCTTTCTCTTCTGACCTCTGTGACACACTAACAATAGATTATGTCAGCATACTCCACGAGGTCAGAATAGAACAACGGTTTAATTATTATTTTTTTTTTTAGTTTTTTTTTAATAAAGATCACTATGTGAAGGAGAGGAGAGAAGGGGGGGGGGGAGGAGAGAAGGGGGGGGGGAGCTTATGGTGTTTCTTGTAATTTCTGTTCCTTGGTTCATTTTTGTGTAGTGTTAGCTGAGGCCGGTGTAATTTATTAGGGCGGATTATGAAGTGATGTTTCTTGGTGTTTTTGTTCCTTGGTTCGTGTTGTGGTGTTCTTCGTGTGGTTTTGTTTTCTCCCTGTTGTAAATTCCTTGTGACTGGTTACCCTTTGAAGCTTATGCGTGTTGGTTTCCGCATTCGAGGATTTTCCTTAAGATTGCAGCTGTTTTGATCATTGCCGTCATTTGTATGGTTTCGATGGTCCCTTTGATTCCAATTTCTCCCAGTCTTTGCTCCAGGTTTTTTTGGATTGTTCCTAGTGCTCCTATGATTATTGGTATTATACTGACTTTCTTCATGTTCCATATTCCTTTCAGTTTTCTGGCTAGTTTTGTGTATTTGTTTCGTTTTTCCGTGTCTTTGATCTTCACTCTCTTGTCTGCTGGAACGGTAAAGTCTACGATTTTGCAAGATTTTTTCCTTTTTGTCTATTATTATAACATCAGGTCTCCTTGCTTGTATGAGTTGATCTGTTTGTATATCCATATCCCAGATGATTTTGTTTTTCGTTTTCCAGTACTGTTTCTGGTTTATGTTTGTACCATTTGTTTGCATATTCGAAATTCAATTGTTTGCACAGTTCCCAGTGTATTGCTTTCCCTACACAGTCATGTCTGTTCTTGTATTCTTTTTGGGCTAGTTTGCTACATTCACTTATTATATTATTTACTGTTTCGTCTCTTTTTCCACACAGTCTGCATTTACTGTTTTCCTGGGTTTTATCTATTTTAGCTTTAATGTAGTTTGTCCTAATCACATTGTTCTGTGCAGCCATCAGTAAGGATTCCGTTTCATTATTATTACTATTATTATTATTATTATTATTTGTTGTTTTACTCATGAGTTCTCAGATAAGTCATCATCAGTGATTGCTCACTGATAATAACCGGTGGTGTTCCCTGGAGTCTGAGTGACAACAAGCCTCCTCAGATTTCCAGTACTCTCCACCTCTTTCCGATAACCATTGCAAATGACTTTACGGTATCGCAACAGCCGCTAACCATTGATTTCTCGCTGGCAACGACCATTGGTCTTCTCTGAGATTTGGGTGGCAATAAGTCTCCCCAAGGTCCGAGTACTCTCCGCACACTTCCAGCGGAGGGCTGGTTAGTTCTCTCCTGCTCCGGTCTTCCCATGCTCCTAAACCATTCACAACTATTTTGCCGTCATTTTTTTTTGGGGGGGGGGGGGGGGGGGATTTATGAAATTTCTTGTAGTTTCTGTTCCTTGTGTTCATGTGGTGGTGTTCTCGCTGTGGTTTTGTTTTCTTCCTATTTTAACTTCCATGTGACTGGTTACCGTTCGTAGCCTATACTGGTTGGTTATTATTACTAACCAGCAGAGCGTTGCCACTGTCGACCAAGGAAAGAGTCTATCAGGCATGTGTATGCAGTGTGATGATGTATGGAAGTGAAACCTGGCCAGTGAGGGTTGAGGACATGCGGTGCATGGAGAGAAATGATATGAGAATGATACGATGGCTGTGTAATTTGAATCTTTAAAACGGGCTTAGATCTGATGACCTCAGAGGAAGAGTAAATCTGGACAGTGTAGGGAGATGTGTGCAGAACGGGAGACTTTGATGGTATGGCTACCTTGAAAGAATGGATGAGAGTTCTTGGGTTGGAAGATGTAGAACAGTTGAGAAAGCAGGTGCAGGTTCACAGAGGAAGGCAAAAGAAAACATGGAAGGAAGTGATAAGAATGTACGAGAGAAAGAGGGATGATTAAAGACTTGGCCAGAGATAGGTTAGTTTAGAAGTCAATTTCTTAAAGCCGTCTAGCGGACGTTAAACTGATTATTATTATTATTATTATTCACTAGGAGTTCTCACACAGATCATCGTTAGTAATTGTTCACTGACAACAACCAGTGGTATTTCCTGGAGTCTGAGTGACAACAAGCCTCCTCAGATTTTCAGTATTCTTCACCTTTTTTCGATAACGATGCGGTATCGCAACAGACTCTTACCATTGATTTCTCGCTGGTAAGGACAATTATTATTATTGTTGTTATTATTATTATTATTATTATTATTATTATTATTATTATTATTATTCTACTATTAGAATAAGGATTCTAGATATAAGGTTTAGTATCATTATATATTGATTTTAATCTTCATAAGGAGAAATAAAAGTGGTGCAAAACGATTCTGCCCAGGGAATTAATGTTACCCGCCCTGTCCATGTGGGTACAGACATGCACAGGGTAAGATGAGCATTTCTATTCGTGTTGGAACGATTAATTGGAATCGGGAATTGGTAAAATCAGAAGTTTTGGGAGTATCGGAAAAATTTGTGCCTATTTTTCCATGCCAAAAATGATTCTTTTAATTGTTTTGTTTTTGCTTAAAACTTAATTTTCCATTGCTGGTACTAATGATGAAATGATAAATATTTATTGATTTAAAATTATCAGTAAAAGTAAAAATCTATATCCCCCCCCCCTAAACTCTATAACTAAATATTTAGAGGTTTTAAAAGAATCAGAATCGGTAATTGTATCGGAATTGACAATTTAGAACAGAATCGGTAATTGTATCGGAATCGGGAATTTGGAACAGAATCGGGAATTTGGAACAGAATCGGTAATTGTATCAGAATCGGGAATTTGGAACAGAATCGGTAATTGTATCGGAATCGGGAATTTGAAACAGAATCGGTAATTGTATCAGAATCGGGAATTTGGAACAGAATCGGTAATTGTATCAGAATCGGAAAAAATATTAGAATCGTCCCATCACTAATTTCTATACACATTCGTAAAACATGTCACTACACATAAAAATATACATACACCTTGGCTCCCGCTCTTCTCCAAAGATATACACACGCAGAGTGATGGGGGGGGGGGAGTTAACTTTTGACATTACAGTGAAGTGCTTCATTTTCTAAACATAGTAATCAACAACCATTTTTTTTTTTTTTTCTTTCAGAGTAATTATTTTGTCATAAGTGAGCAAAGTTATTCTTCGCTGTAGGCAACCCAACTTTATCCGACGCTCAATTTATTTCATTTTTGTTTTCCTATCTCTTTATCTTTTATTATTAAACCATAGCCGAGGGGTTCGGGGTTGCGGGAGATGGTGATAACTAACAACACAGACGTGGAAAAAAAAAATGATTATCTAACAATGTGGAACGAATTAGGCTTAAGTTTTTGAATCCCCCGGAAAGATGTACAGAATTTTCTCAATGGTTCTTTGGAAATAAGAAACGGAAGACCGAAACTTGACGAACATTTAATGGTTAGAAATAAACAATATTTATCGCTCTTTTTCCATTTTCTTCTTTATTTATGTCATTAATTTAATTTATTGTTATATCGTAAGAATAACAATAAATAAGAAACCTAAGACAGGAATTGTATTAAGAATACTTAATTACAATTACTGGCTCTAGGCAGACGTGCTAAACAGTTCGTTCGCTAAGCGGTTCTCTTCTGTAAAGGGAAAAGGTGTCAAAGACAATAACTTGCCTGAGGATTTTACCATATACTAGCTGTCCCGACCCGGCGTTGCCCAGGAGTATTTATATTTTAATGTTGGTTTCGCATTTTTCCATGAAAAGGGGAGATTATTATTAATTTTAGATCTTTTGAATGTGCTATTGTTATATCGTAAGAATAACAATAAGTAAATAAGAAACCCAAGACAGGAATTGAAAGGAATAGGAATTGTATTAAGAATACTTAATTACTATAAGTTGGTCGCCATTACCGGCTCTAGGCAGACGTGCTAAGCGGTTCTCCTTGGTAAGGGAAAATGTGTGGTCTTCATAGTGACCTGACAAATCCATCCTGCCACTATGGGTGAATTTGGATCAGTCCACAACAAATATTTATCACACTTTTTTCATTTTCTTCTTTATTTATGTCATTAATTTATTTACATCATCTTCTCACTTTCCTTCTTCTATGAGTTTTTTAGCCTTTCATTTTTTTTTTACATAAATTATGGAATTCCGCCTTTTAAATGCAAATTTAATTCAAGCCACAAACATAACGAGCAAATCCACCGTGAAACGTGCATATATTTCGTTAAATAGTGTGGACTACTAAAATGTGAAGTATGTATACTAACCATTAAACTACTCGGCTAATCTGCGTCACAAAAGAACAATAAAGATATGGCTTTATATCGACCTGCATCAGCATTCTTCGTCCATTTTATTTTAGGAAGAGCAACAATATTTCACGCCGATACAATGATTCGTTTGGACTAGGTCTTGTATTTCAGCATCAAAAACCTGAAAATGGTAGCTATGCCATAAATCGGACGAACCGAACCGAAGCTATCAGATTTGAATCGCCGATGAAATATGCATGTGTAATCAGATGTTTCGCAGGTGTAAATTAACGAATCACTTAATCAGCCCTCTTCATTAGCACCTGGCAAGTCAGGTAAGCTATTTTGTTTGGTTGTTTGTTAATTCAATAGCGTTTCGAGAAAAAGCGTCATCGTTGACGACATAAATTATCGCACGTTTACGAAAGAATTGAGATAAGCATTAAATTGATGTGTTCTAAATTTATTATTATTTAAAAAAAAGTCTTTTATTCTTGTAACTGAGACGTAAGGGGCCTCTGTGAATTAAGGGACAGATTTTTAAGGGGACACTCGAAGTGAGGAGTTATGCAGCGAGATGTTTGTTCACGTTACTTTCAAATTTCTGCATGTTGGTACAGTCAGGGGAGCAGGGAAGGAATTCCAAAGGTTAGCAGTTCTAGAGAAGAAAGCCCTACGGCATCTGGGGACCTCCACAGTGAACGTATGTGATTTAACTGACTGTCGGGTGTGTTTACGTCGAGGGGGGATCAGAGCAGCAAGTTCATCGGAGCACATTCCATTAAATTACTCGTAAAACAAGCATAAGGATGCAACGTTGCAGCTATGAAACAGGGGCTGGACAGTGTGGGACCTATTAGAGACTCTTTTTTTTTTTTACAATGTCTAAGAGGGAGAGACTAGAGGTTGGTGCACCAGCCAAGATGTGACAACAATACTCCATGCATAGGCGGATGATGGTTTTGCAGAGATATAGGATACTGTCAGGTGTGAGAAGTTTTCTAGCTCGGTAGAGGGAGCTTACCTTCGTTGCAGCAGACTTGACGTCGTCTTCTATTTATAGAAATGTTGAAAATAATTTATCCTAATTTTTTTAGCCTTCCTCATAGAATTTAAAAATTCTCACATGACACAACAATACTCCATGAATAGGAGGATGGTGGCTTTGTAGAGATATAGGTTACTGATACGTGTAAGAAGTTTTCTTCGCATGGTAGAGAGAGCCCACTTTCTTTGCAGCAGCCTTGGCATTATCTTCTATGTATTTGTTCCATTTCGTGTTACCTGTGAATGTTAGGCCGAGGAGTTTGAATGTTTGACTCGCAGATAGGGTGCTATTAATCGTGGCAATTGGTGGGTGAAAAGGTTTCTCATAATTGTTAAAGGAAACTGGGATCTTTCTCATAATTGTTAAAGGAAACTGGGATCTTTCTCTTAAAGGTGTCCCCATCACTACATTTATGACCCCATTCCATAGTGAAGGTCATTTTCTAAGGATTCAGCCATTGCCTTGGATATGTACGTTTCGTTTTACCCACATGGCGAGAACAGAGCGTGATGCCATCAGCAAATATACCGATCTCTGACGCAATTTCATCAGGGAGATTGTTAAGAAAATCAGAAATACTAATGGCCCAAGAATCGACCTCTGGGGTAGAATCGCATTAATGTCATATTGTTTGGATGTGCGGCGATTGAGGGCAACCTGAATCTTTCTTTTGATTAGGAAAGTTTTTATTATAATAAAATATTCGTCCAGTAATACCATATAAATTAATTTTCGTGAGCTGCACGCCAGACGTTGTCAAAATCTTTAGATATATCAGCCACTATACCACTCTAGCTTCATCTGCCAACTGTATATGCGTTCCGAGATGACAGTTACGATTTTGGATTGATCATCGAAGTTAAGCAACGTTGTGCCTGGTCAGTACTAAAATGAGTGACCATTTGTGAATACCAGGTGCTGTATGTCCTCTCCGCTTATCTCGGCATTGTTTCCAGTCGTCATGGACTTCTTGCCACTGGAAACACAGTGCCGATTCAGGAGAGCTGTGGATAGGGATTGCGCAACCCTTGCTTCACAATTACATGCACAGCCACCCTTACAAGGGGTACCCATTGTCTCTCAAGACTGAACGGAGGCCATGACCACCTGAGGAGGAAAATAAATTCTTACAAATCGAGTGAATTCAATTTGGTTTGATTCTGATTGTAAATGGGTTCAATACAATTATTGGTCAGTTGAACATAGATTCACTGCACTAAAATTGATCCATGCATTTGTGTAAAAACAAAAATGTCTGTTCAGTGTGATCTTCGAGATTCTTGTTGATCTGGCTTCATTCGTTTGTTTGTGAGGTGTTGATCTGATGCATCCTTGTTGATCTGATGCATCCTTGTTGATCTGATCTGATGCATCCTTGTTGATCTGATCTGATGCGTCCTTGTTGATCCGATTCTCTTCCTACACAGTCATGTCTGGGCGGCACAATCTGCAATTCCTTTGAGGTTTTCATCATTAAATTACTTTCATCTTCTGTGAAATCCTTCACTTCCTTCCTTCGCTTACTGTCCTCACTTTCCTCCTCCCCCTCCCCCGCTTCCATGTCTCAACCCCTTTCTCTTCTTTCACCCCTCAATTCTTTTATTCGCTTCATTTCCTTGTTCACTTTCTTCTCTTCATTCCTTTTTTGCCTCACTTCTTTCTTTTCCTAATTTTCACCATTTCCGCTCTCTATTCTCTTCATTCTTTTCCTCCTTTTTTTTCTTTCCTTTCATTTCTCTCTTTTATTTCTTCATTTCTTTTCTTTCATTTCTTTTCTTTTCTTCTTTCGTTTCTTTTATTTCTTTCTCTTTTATTTCTTCATTTCTCTTTCATTTCTTTTTCTCCCTTTTTTCATTTCTTTCATTTCGCTTTCATTTCTTTCTTTCATTTCTTTCATTTCTTTCTTTGATTTCTTTTCGTTTCTTTCATTTCTTTTCGTTTCTTTCTTTCATTTCTTTTCGTTTCTTTCTTTCATTTCTTTTCGTTTCTTTCTTTCATTTCTTTTCGTTTCTTTTATTTTTCTTTCATTTCTTTCTTTCATTCCTTCCGTTCTCTGCTTTCCCCACTTTATTCCAACCTTTTCTTCTTTGATTTTCTTTTCCTTTTCTTCCTTTTCCTCCCACCCTTGACCCCCCACCCCACCTCACCCCACGCAGCCAATATATTTAATAAGCACAAAGATATTCTTACAAGGTCTTCTTCATGTATAAACAGAAATGAGTTATTTTGTTATAATGACGTACTTGGAGAAGAAGCTTCTTACAAGTCATCAACAACAGAGAAAGCAAAACGGATCAGAAAAAAGGAATAAAGATGAGAGAATGGGGAGCACAGTCGAGAGAGGGGAGGGGGAGAAGTAATTGACGTAGAAAGGAAACGGGAATCTTTGTGCTTATTTTGCAACTACTTCTACAGAATGTGCTCCAATAAACTTACTGCACTTGTACCACCTCAACGAAAATACCCCCCCCCTGACCCATCCAACAAGCAGCAAAATCCCACCCCTTCACTGTAGAGGTCTCTAGTTGCCGGAAGATTTTCTACTCTGATAGCTTCTTTCCTCGAGCTGCTTGTCTTTGGAATCCCCTCCCTTTTCCCTGTTTCCTCGACCCTAACCCAACATGCAGAAATTTAAATGTACTGTAAACAAACATCTTGTTGCCCAACTCCCCACCCAGGTTGCCCCCTCCCTAAATCTTGCCCCTATCACAGTAGATCCTTTTGCGTCAGTGGTAATATGCCTCGTTTGGGTTGGGTTGATTAGAAAAAGAAAAAAAGAGAGAAAAATCGAGAAGGATGAAATGGGAGAAATTGAACAGCTTTTGTTTTGACCATCATCTTTATAAACAAGGTTGTCTCGTGCTACCAGATCAGGCTGTCTGAAGGTACCGGCTTCCTGACCAAAAATGCACCAAACATCGATGTTGTTGTTTTTTTTCGTTTCCCTTTGCAAAACTCAATCATGTTCTGCAAAGCCAAAAACAACAATTTTCCTCTACAAAACAACCAAACCAAACACCATGAATAAATATTTAAAGATATAAAGAACTTAAAGCATAAAAACTTTTACCAAAATGATTGGATTCGGCATTAAATAATCCGAAAAGGATTGATATTCCGTAAAACCAAAACAACCAAATCAAACCATAAACAAGGTTGTTGTCGTGTATCACCCTGGGCAAATGCTGTGTGTATTGTGAGTGCCTCAGAGTTGCTCCAAGGGTTGTCGATCCTTTTGTTTATCTTGTGAGGACACTGTTAGAAGTAGCTGTGGCAGCGAATGTTGTTGTTAAACTTTTGACTCTTTGAACTCTCATTCTTCATTCCTAACACTTTATTTTTGATTGTCTTAACAAGTTGTCAGTAAAAAGTAATGACTTTGTCACTCTTTCATATCTTCAACAACATTTCTCTGCGATTGCAGATCATTTGATCTGCTTGAGACTTTGGTTTGGCGCCAACGTTGCCTTAAGATAATCTCTGCTAATCCGTTTTGTATGCATGTGAAATCTAGGTTATAATTCAAGAACACTTGAGAGATTCCATCAGAACTGTCTTCACAGGATCTTAAGGATTGAGCGGTTGTCTTTTACACCAGACCCCATGAGGGTTAAGGTTCTTGGATCTCATCACCACTTATCATGGCCAAGAGCCACTCGAGGATGAAGGTTAATGAGACGCAAATGATTACGAGCTAAAAGATGAGGAACACTGTAGGCGTACTAACATTGATAAATGGTATGTAGTGCATTTGATTGCGCATGTTCAAGTCATCACGCAAAATTGCATGTGCGGAATCTTTACTTACTTTGACCTCTAGGGCGATCTCCTGCACAATTGAACGACGATCTTGCATAACCAAATTTTGCACCCTGTCAACAAAAACTGCACTCCGAGCAGTTTGAGGCCTGCCAAAACGCTGGTTACTCTCCACTGATGTGCGGCCATTTTTGAATCGGTTGAACCACTCCTTAATTTGTGTTACACCCATCGCATCTTCTCCAAACACCTGCTGAATCTTACGAAGGGGTTTGCTTTGAGAATCACCAAGCTTTTGACAAAATTTGATGCAGTACCTTTGCGCAACACGTTCAGTCATTTTGAGAGAATCGTAATCCGACGAACACGTTGTGTAGCACCTCACTCAGCGAGCGACAAACAGCGACTAACGCGCAGGAAGGCAGTGATGAAAATTCATACATGCGCATAAAGGTGTTTTCCTTCACTGTGTAGAGTGGCACCACCCTATTGTCTCTATTTCGCACGGGAAAAAATAACGGTCGGATACTTTTTAGACAGGCTTCGTAGATCATCTATTATGTAAAGGGCAGTAGTCTGTGTGTATGTCTAGCTAAAAGTCAAAAACTACAAAACGAACACCCACAAAGTTGGTATATTCTTGATTAGCATTGCCCTGGAAAAATAATATCTAGAATTAAAAAAAATATATATATATATTCATTCTTTGGATGTCAACTCGGTTAGATTTCGTCAAAGGGGGGGGGGGGGCTCGGTTTTTCAGCCATTTTATGTACTAATTTAGAAAGAAAATGGGGACTCATTCCTCAAGGAATCTATTATATAAAGAAGAGTTGTGTGTGTGTGTATGTTGAGCTAGAGAGAAATGAGATGTGTGTGGGAGAAAGGGTTAGGGTGGGGAGAGGGAGGGGGTAAGAGAGAAAGATAGACGGATTGAGAAAGGTAGAAAGATAGAAGTTTGAATAGAAATGTTACATTTTTGACCCGGGAAACGCCGGGTATCCCTGCTAGTTCTTAGTAAATAACAAACGAATCAATGAAACCGGAAGATAAAATAATGACAGCTGAAACATGTATGCACATATGTAGCCTATAATGTTTGTATAAATAAAAGAATTTATACTATATATAATTTTTATATGTTCAATTTTTTGTTTCATTTTACTCCAGTCGAAGTTCTCAAAATTCAAGTGGCCCCTATCACGGCAGCTTGGTATAATAGGTTTAAAGCTCTCACCGTTTATGTAATTATTCATGGTAGCCGCGTGGGTTAAGGCATCGGAATTTGAGTTAAAAAGACAAAACATGATTTGTGTTTTGCGGTTTCGAATTCTGCGACTGGCTTGAATAATTATCTCTACACTGATAATTCCGGAAGGATGAAATGTATACGTATGTAGATAAACAGATATTTATAATTATATATATATAGCTGCATGTGAAGCGGTAACCATTCCACATACAAGGAAGCTGAAAAACTACCACAGCATATGGTTCAGTGGCAAAGTTACTGAAGAGCCCAAAGGAGGACGAAACTTGAGTCTAGGGTTTCTTGTTGATATCTGATGTGTGTGGGCTGCAGTGTGTGTTTGATTGTGGAAAAACAATTATACATACACACACACACACACACACACACACTTTTTTGTTTCATTTTACTTCAGTCGAAGTTCTCAGAAATCAAGAGGCCCCTTCCTGGGGCTAACACTTGATCTCTATATGAGATACATAGATATTCGAATAATCCATTAAAGTTCTTCTTTACTTGTCAAACGTTGAGTTAGTAAAGAAGTTAAGAACATTAATTTTTCCTCTCCCCAATTGACCAGTTAACTATGTTATAGTATATCTTTCTTGTGGTCTCTTAGTCTTACCGGATTCCAGGAGAAGAATTCATCTAGTCTGGTGGAGTATCCAGCCAAGTGCTGTTACCTGAGGTAACATTACTTGGAAAAGGTGCACTATTCTCTATATGAGCCAGTGTATAGTCATGTCGAGGGTATCTTATTTGGGCTTTGAATACTATGTTATTTTGAATATTTAGTCAGCGTTTACTTGTAGGCTGAAGTATCCTCATGCCAGGTTGTTTTGTACAGAGACCTTAGACACTCGAGGACAGTGTCTAGTAGGCATTCAAGTTCTCATATATATAGAGTTTGAATTACCTATTGGAGAGTTTGAATCACCTACTGGAGAGTTTGAATTACCGACTGGAGAGTTTGAATTACCTACTGAAGAGTTTGAATTACCTACTAGACACCATCCCCGAGTGTCTTTGGGGAGGAGTAAGTTTATTGCTTACTGTCTGAGTCGCCCCTACCGGAGAATGCCGACGGGGCTGCCCAGGCAATTTTCAAACCCCACTTTCCCGACCCGACCTTGGGTCACATCTTACTTGTGGGAGTAAGATAAAAACTGGCCTTGTGCCTAACTCCTGGAGAGGAGTAAATCAATACCCAGACAGTTTTTAAATGGCCAGAGTGCTCACCTCTCGAGGGCTGGCTTATCTAATCCCACTTTCCCGACCTTGTGTCACATCTTACCGCTGGGGGAGGTAGATAAATAACTTGTACACTCGTTTGAACTCAATAAACCAATGGGGAAACAGTAACCGCATGACGTCATTTCTGGGGGGGAAAAGAAGAACGTTGATCAGAATTTGTTTCAATGGCCTATAACTTGGAAAACAAGCGTTTTTTTATTTACACATATGTAACATAATCCTCAAGTTATGCCATCTTTTTTCCTACCTACTAGACGCCGTCCTCCAGTGTCTTCGGTCTCTCTGTACAGGCATTTGTCAGAACAACCTAACATGAGGATACTTCACCCTACAATTAAACCCTGATCAAATATTCAAAATAACATAGTATTCAAAGCCCAAATAAGATACCCTCGACATGACTATACACTGGCTCATATAGAGAATAGTGCACCTTCTCCTAGTGATGTTACCTCAAGTAACAGCACTTAGCTGGACACTCCACCAGACTAGATGAATTCTTGTCCTAGAATCCGGTAAGACAAAGAGACCACAAGAAAGATATACTATAAGATAGTTAACTGGTCAGTTGGGGAGAGGAAAATTAATATTCTTAACTTCTTTACTAACTCAACGTTTGAGAAATAAAAGAAGAAATTGAATGGATTATTCGAATATCTATGTAAAGAACTTAAATGGAATATTTGAATATCTATGTATATCGTATAGAGATCAAGTGTTAGCCCCAGGAAGGAGCCAATTGATTTCTGAGAACTTCGATTGAAGTAAAATTAAACAAAAAGTGAATATATATACATATGTGTGTATATTAAATATTCTGGTTCACAAAAATGTGTAATAGTAAGTATGTAATTGAAAATACATATGCCTTCATTTCTTTTGCGTGCGTGCGTGCGTGCGTGCGTGCACCTCTTTGAATTCTGGAAGGCATCCAACCACCCAACCACCCAACCACATACCCTTTTTTATTCGCGGCCTCACTATTAGACATTCTTGACTCCTGCACTGGAGTCTACAATCAGAGTTTGTAACCTTCCGCCACCCCGTGAAAATTTGAGAGCTGGCCAACGATGATTGCATCCGAGAGAAAAATCCTCCGAGGCTAATTTTTGAGCGCTTGTTTTTTTGAATTTTTTTTTTTCATTTTTCCCTCGTTCACTCACATGATAAATGCCTCTCGACGATGAGAAGACATAAAATTTCACAGGATATAAATTACTTCATTTCAACCCCCAACCCCCTCGACCCGATACACATCACTACACTATATATATATATATATATATGAGATTTGAACTAAGAACAAAACGTGATTTTCATTAGAGAAAAACTCAATGAATATAAAACAGTCTGAAAATGTTAAAAAAAAAAGAAAAGAAATTATGAATTATCTTCTCACTCGAAGATGCACTCGCTGTTTCGTTGTAATTATACTTACCGCACACGGAGACTCCTCCTGTTCCAGGGTCCCTTATCGTTCGTGACTTGAATTAAGACAGTAATTAAATGCAGACGCAGGTGCATGAAGCTCCTCCTCCTCCTCCTCCTCCTCAAGGAAGCAGCAAAAAAGCATTATTAAATACTAGCAGGGTCTCCCGGCATCCCCCGGGATCCTAATTTTTAATAAATTGTGTAGATTACAGATAAACAAAACTTAAGTAAAACAATCTGCTTAGTATTGTAATTTAACCCTAACCCCAACCCTAAGTCCATTCCATGAAAAATGCCAGTATACTGAAATCATATACCCTTAATAGGGTTAAGATGAAAATTCATATACACTAAATGTACAAAAGCAAGGAAATTCCCAAATTTTTACACTTTTATTGTCATTAAGAGTATGACTACATATCAACCAAACAATTTCATTATCACATCACTACAGTATAAATCTCTATGCATGAGTGGATGAAGTGTGTGAGGTGCGCTGAAGAAAAATTCCTACCAGTAAAATACATAGCCCTGTTGTGCTCACATACCCTTAATGACAATGAAAGTGTAAAAATTTGGGAATTTACTTGGTTTTGTACATTTAGTGTATATGAATTTTCATCTTAACCCTATTAAGGGCATATGATTTCAGTATACTGGCATTTTTCATGGAATGTCACTATTTTTGTAAAGGCTATGCCTCAATACAATGGTCATTTTTAAGCTTTTTTGGAATTTTCTGGAAAACTAAGGTATATGGTAAACTGAAATTAAAATGCCATCAACTAGACCCTAGAACCTGTATCTCTGCCAAAAATCAGCTGAATCCATCAAATAGTTGATGAGATACAGGATGGCACATACGTACATACGTACACACGGATAACACAAAATCATGCCTGACCTTTCTTGACTAATGATGCTGAAATTCTACACACTTATAGAACCTATCAAAAAAAAAAAAAATTGTGCAAAGTTTTAACTAATTTGGTTTATTGGTTTTTGAGTTATGATTGATCAAAGAAATGAGATTTCTAGCATAGGCCGTTTTTGAAGTCTATTAAGGGATAGAGCGCTCTCGCGTCTCCCTTGATTTTGAGAAAAAAATCAGAATAAAAATAATTGTGCCCACAGTGAGGTTTGAACTCACAGACCCTGTCTCTAAGTATAGTTAGCTCACCGATTAATCCGTGGTTGCAGGTACAAAATTATGATGCTGTTAAATACATAAACTAGGGTGTTTCTTTTTTTTCCTGTCCTTCTCTCTCTTTAGAATCAAAACTGAAAGAATGTAGAGAAAGAAAGTGATCTCGTTTTCACCAATGAAAATTCAAATATTCGTCAGTTATTAGGACCCGGTAAGTTAGGTAGCAGTATGAGAACTTAAGCCAGTGTGGGTGAAAGATCCTCTGCCTTCTTTTATTTATTACTGATAATATTGTATATTGTATCACGGTGCTGGCTTTACAAGTACTTAAATATGGAATGTTTACTGACGAGCTTACTCTGGTGTTACCAGATCAGGTTGTCTGAAATACCGACTTCCTGACCTAAAATGCACCAAGCATTGATGTTATTGTTCTTTCCTTTCCCTTTGCAAAACTCAATCATGTTCTGCAGTGCCAAAAACAAAAACAATTTCCCTTACAAACTAACCAAAAACCAAACATAAATATTTGAAGATATAAAGAATTTGAAGCATAAAAACTTTTACTAAAATGACTGGATTCGGCATTAAATAACCCGAAAAGGGTTGATATGCCGTAAAACAAAACGACCAAACCATAAACCCTGAGTAAATATTTGAAGATATAAAGAACTTGAAACATAAAACTTTTACCAAAATGACCGGATTCGACATTAAATAACCCGAAAAAGGTTGATATGCCGTAAAACAAAACAACCAAATCAAACACCATGAATAAATATTTGAACATATAAAGAACTTGAAGCATAAAAACTTTTACCAAAATGACTGGATTTGGCATTAAATAACTCGAAAAGGGTTGATATGCCGTAAAACAAAACGACCAAACCGTAAACCCTGAGTAAATATTTGAAGATATAAAGAACTTGAAACATAAAAACTTTTACCAAAATGACCGGATTCGACATTAAATAACTCGAAAAGGGTTGATATGCCGTAAAACAAAACAACCAAACCAAACACCATGAATAAATATTTGAAGATATAAAGAACTTGAAGCATAAAAACTTTTACTAAAATGACTGGATTCGGCATTAAATAACCCGAAAAGGGTTGATATGCCATGACACAAAACAAGCCAGCTAAACTGACGAACTTACTGCGCTTGTGCCCTCTCAATGTAAATACCCTCGATCAACCCGATGATCAGCAAAATCACACCCAGCAACTGTAGAGGTCCCCAGATGCCGGAAAGCTTTCTACTCTAATAGCATTTTTCCTCGGACTGTTTGCCTTTGGAATTCTCTCCCTGCTCCCTGTTTCCCCGAATGTACCAATATGCAAAAATTTAAATGTAATGTGAACATACATCTCGTTGCACAACTCCCCACTTAGGGTACAGATTTATAGGGGCATCCTATTTCATAGTAGCCCCTTTATGTCTCAGTGGCAAATGTGCCTTGTCTCGGGTAAATAAAAGTAAAAAAAAATGGAATTAAAAAAAAAAAATATTGATTAGGTCTAAATATTAAAATCGATGAAATCGATTGCGAATAATTTTTATTTTTAAGAACACAGACTAATATTTGCCCTATCGAAACCGATTTTTTTATCTACCTTTTTGTTAATAAAGCTATTGTTAACATGTGCAATGCTGCATATTTAGTTGGGTGCATTGTTGCAATGCATTCAAACGACAGACCTGTAATGGGAGAAATATCAAGCTCAGGAAAGAGAGACCACTCAAGAAACGGCTGACGTCTTTGAAATACTAATGTCCGTCTGGATACGTGGTTCTATGCTGTGATTATGACCTACTTGATATTTTCCAAAAGTAATGTTTATACCAGATGGTGGATCTCATGGTCAGTCAGTTTTTTTTTTATATCCATAGATTAACAGCTGATAATCTCAAGTGGCCTCTCTGGTTTATTATCAGATACGGTTTCATTAAGCAAATGGAATTTTCCATTAGAAGTCAAGTTAGAGCTACGTGTTCAGTATGTTGTATCATAGCAAGAAATAGCACCTCCCCGGATGTGGCAACAGAACTCCACCATAGGACGTTTCTTGCTCTCATTTAACCCTAACCCGCTAAAATAGAAATAGAATATCAAATATTTTAATTCTGGATTTGCATTCATGACTTCGATGGCTTTGGCGCTATGATCAGGTGGATGTGAAGCTTCAAAGGATTGCATCAATCGTGCTTCATCAGTGGGATTACGGATGCCTTACATTCTCAACGTCTTGGGTTGTTCGGCCATGTACAGTGTGCCACCTCTTGCGTCAAGTCCGCGATGTGTCTTGATATCCGAAGCTCTGGGGAGTAGGGTAGACTGAGGAAGAGACCTGACTCAAGTACGCAAGATGTCAACCCGTTGGATCGGACCATATAGAGAGCAGGCGTGAAACGTTGCCTGATGTTGCTCCCTCCGGAGTTCGGGACACTCGCAGCATCCCAAATACCAAAGCCGGATGAAGAGGAAAAAGAACTTAGTATCTAAAACGTGAAACCGTTGTTATGAGTTGCAACCAGAATAGACGACGTCTAACGGAAACCGCATCAGTTATTAAAACCATGCCAAGTAGGAGCGCCAGTAAGGCATGTCTGACTGACTTAAGTGTCAGCCAAGTAAGAGACTGAATCCAGTTTGTAAATCTCCCATGCAAGGAGGAATTTTATTTAGTTTCTGGATGTGTTAGAGTGTATTCTCTCGTTAGCAAGTACTGATTATGAGGAGATAACTAGAACCAGGTCCAAGAGAGATAACTCATGAATATTTTAAGCTAAATCATTTTCATTACGTTTTATGACTTGGTACTAACACAACGTAAGCGGTGACTTTGTCATGATTTAAACCAACTTGTTTTTTATTAACGTACACAGATTTCGAGATGTTGTTTTCTGCACCGAGTCTTAGTAAACAAACTTTAAATTTCCAAACGGAATAGCGATGAAGACAATCTAATCTTCCTTTTAATCCCATCAGATTATCAGAAATTATCTCGTAATACCTAAAAATAGAGAAGCATTACATTTATTTCGGATTAATTTTGCAAATACTTTGATGCGATTGCTATCCAAGTTCTTCAATCTTTAAGATTTGCAGCCGTTTCTTGAAGGAATCAAATGGAGCAACGAGAGATTTACGATAAATATTATCGCTCATCGGTCGACGTCAAATTTTCTTCATCTCTTGGAAATATGGATCTAATTTATTTTCAATTTAGTCAAGAATTTGTAGTTCAATCTGTTAGATTTTTTTTATGTCAGCCTGGATTGATTTCATCATCATCATCATCATCATCATCATCACCATCATCACCATCACCACCATCATCATCATCATCATCATCATCATCATCATCATCATCATCATCATCATCATCATCATCATCACCATCAACACCATCACCATCATAACCACCATCACCATCATCATCATCATCAACATCAACATCACCATAATCACCATCATCAACATCATCATCGCCATCATCATCATCACCACCACCACCACCATCATCATAATCACCATCACCACCACCACCACCACCACCATCATCATCATCATCATCATCACCATCATCATCACCATCATCATCACCACCATCACCACCATCACCATCACCATCATCATCACCACCACCACCACCATCAGCATCATCATCACCACCATCATTATCATCATCATCAACACCATCATCATCATCACCAACACCATCATCATCATCACCACCATCAATCACCATCATCATCATCATCATCACCATCATCATCTATTTGTGGTAATGTCACAGAACTTGTTGACTCTCTTGCTCTATCCTCACTCACACCGGGTAGCTCTTCATAGGTGTATTGTGAGTCTTCTGTTAGTTGTTAGATGTATGTTCTGTGCAGTCTACCCACTGAGCCACATCCTCGTCGGCATTCCCCAGTGGGGGTGCCTCAGGCGATTAGCAATAAACTAACCCCTTCTCAGAGAGAAGGTAAAGCCTGGGAGGGTGGACCTCCTAGGACTGAACAGAACCACACACCTCAGCCCCAAATCAGCAAAGCCACTGTCAGACTTATTTGTATGATAATTAAGTTACACAATTTACTAAATTAATATTAACTGTTGTTTTCTTTCTATTATGACCTGTTACATGATAATTGCTTGTAGCTCAACATCTTCATGAATCATAATTAAGTTGTCGTATCTTCATGACTCTTTCACACCATCCTGCTCGATCCTCAAGTCTTCAGAGGTGCATTAATGTGAGTCCTCTGTTAGTTGCTTGACCTAAGTTCTGTGCGGTCTCCTCACTGAACTACAATTCCTGTTTCGGCATCCACAAAAGAACATCATCCTTATCCCTTTAGCAGTGACCACCCAATCTGGTTCTTCTCTCTCTAATCAAGGCTGCGAGATGAGGAAGGTGTCTGTAGAGATGCTCCCTTGTGGGATGCTGTCTCCAGGAGATGTTAAGAGCACTTCTTACGATCCTCGTGTACACACCATCAAGTTTCTTCAATCTTTTGTTCAGTCCAGCCAAGGCTTTTTTTTTAGGTCACATATTTAGTTCACGTTCTGCGCAATTTTCCATTGCAAATTTACTGCCAAGATATGTAAACTCATCAACATTTTTGAGACGAGTCTTGTTTAAGGAAGAAATATTTCCATGTTGGTTCAAGAAAATCTGCTTAAGAGTTTAAAAAAAATTAAACAATAAAACTTCAGGAGACCATTTTTTTTGATCCATAAAAAAACCATCTTTAGATTCTGTAATGTGTGCACCAAAAAAATCATTCAGAAAAGGTGGCCTTTAAGGAAGAAATATTTCCATGTTGGTTCAAGAGAATCTGCTTAAGATTTAAAAAAAAAAAAAATTAAACAATACAACTTCAGGAAAATATTAGTCTGTGTTCTTAAAAATAAAAATTATTCGCAATCGATTTCATCGATTTTAATATTTAGACCTAATCAATATTTTTGATCCATAAAAAAAAACATCTTTAGATTCTGTAATGTGTGCACCAAAAAAAATCATTCAGAAAAGGTGGCCTTGTGCCGATGCTAATAAAAATGTAAACCAATATAAAATTGACTCTTAAACAAGATATCAACATAAATTAGCCCGCGTGCTTTCATATGCGGCGGTGGATGGGAGAGCTGATTCCAGTTTTAGTTTTTGTTTTTCCCAGGCATCACCTCCATCATCGCATGTGTTCTGTGATTATTTGTGCTGATTAGAGGCAGGAAAGAGTTTAAAATCCGACATCCTAGCTTCAGAAATTCCTTTTTGTGCAAAGACGCCAGCTTTTTCATGATTATCAAAAAGAGAAAGATTGGACCTTTTTTATTTGATGCCCGCCACCAATGGGGAATTTTGTTATGACCGAGATGATTTATCCTCCATCTTTTTTTAAAAATTCATTTTTCGTATTGCCAACCGGATTTGGGGTTAGTGATATGGTTAAGGAATGGTATGTGTCTTTTTATGACGTTTGACATTGACATTTTTTTCTACTAAAGTTTGATCAAGTTCCTTCTCCAATCTGTTGGTAAAAGTCCAGGTGCTACTTCCATATACGAAGATTGATGTAAGAATGGCTTCGAAGAAGTCACGTCTCATTGGGTTAGGGTAGGAAGATTTGACTTCCAGATTGCTTTCACCTTGCGGAGGTGTAAACAAAGAAAGAGAAGGAGGCGGGTAGTGAGGAAGATGCGAGAGGGTGGAGTGGTAAGCAAGGAAGAGTAAGAGTTAAAACATGGGGTGAGCACGAGAATAAAAAATAAATGAAGCACGTGGAGAAAAAATTAAATTAAATTAAAATCACCTAGTGGACAGAATAAAATAAATGAGAAACGTGTGATGGAAAGGAAAGTAAAATTTAAAATAAATGACAAAATAAAAAATAACACGCGAGAATATATATACTACATCCTGTCATGACTGTGAGAAAATCTATTTTGGTGAGACTCAACGTTCCCTTATAAAAAGGATTTATGAACATAATAGAGCAATCAAGCTAGGAGACCATTTAAACTTATTGGTTAATAATAATAATAATAATAATAGATACCGCTAATAATTGAGGTAAAATAATTAAAATAATAAATGAATGATAATAAAAAAATGATAATAAAAATACTAAAAAAAAAAAATATAACTAAAGAATAACTAGAAAATGCCGGCGTTATTAATTATTATTAATAATAATAATGATAATAATAATTAATAACGCCGGCATTTTCTAGTTATTCTTTAGTTATATTTTTTTAGTATTTTTATTATCATTTTTTTTATTATCATTCATTTATTATTTTAATTATTTTACCTCAATTATTAGCGGTATCTATTATTGTTATTGTTATTGTTGTTATTCCTGTTATATTTAACGAATATATTTATTTATTCATAGTAAGCAAATTAACTCCAGACAAATTATAAAGACAATTTAAACCTAGAATCGCGACACATTTGATCACCGCCCCACCACCACAACAATCAGACACATCTGACCAGTTTGCCCGCACACATATACACAATATTACAGTTCACTTGAAAAAATACATTTATAAACTCGACGGTTTTTTTACACTTGATTCGTGCATGTCTACCCCCCCCCTCCTTCCCTCTCGATCTGAATCAACAGACGCCCTCTCTTTCTCCTTCTTTTCCTCTATGTGTCTACCTTCCCACCACCTCTCCCCTCATTATTATTTGTTCCTCTTTCCACCTTATATTTTTATTTATTTATTTATTTGCCCTGTTTGTTTCAGATTCTAGATTTGAGATTTTTTGTTTTCTGTTTTTGTTTTTTAGATTTTTTAATTTTTTAATTTTTTAACGGCCTTAATTTTTGAAATGTTAAATTTCTTTCCTTCTTCTTCTCTTTCTCTATCCCTCCACTTCATTCTCTCCAAATATGATCTGAGGTTAAGATCGGATTCTAACTCTGCCTGATGAGATCTCAGTTTATAGTAACTGTTGATCGATAACATCGACATGCCAGTGTCGCAGATTTTGTACATGCATGTGTAAATAAAAACTATCATATATACAGCTCTATTTTGATATTGAGCACTTTCTATAAACCCGGTTAAAATTCTCTGGATTACCACCCTGTGGATATTTTTCACCTGGATTATTACCATTATTATATATATATATATATATATAATTTGTAATATTGCCTATTATATATATATATATATATATATATATATATATATAATTTGTAATATTGCCTATTATATATATATATATATATATATATATAATTTGTAATATTGCCTATTATATATATATATATATATATATATATATATATAATTTGTAATATTGCCTATTATATATATATATATATATAAGTTGTAATATTGCCTATTATATATATATATATATATAATTTGTAATATTGCCTATTATATATATATATATATATATATATATATATATATATATATAAGTTGTAATATTGCCTATTATATATATATATATATATATATAATTTGTAATATTGCCTATTATATATATATATATAATTTGTAATATTGCCTATTATATATATATATATATATATATATATATATATATATATAATTTGTAATATTGCCTATTTCAGTGTATATAACACACATTAACTCACATAATAGATTGAATATTCGATGTAAGCAATTGTATTACTGTTTTATCTTCATTGATATATTCTTAACATTGCCTGATTGTCTACATGTTAAAACCACCCACACCCTCCCACCCACATATCACAGGCAGAAATGACATTTTCTTAATAATATATAATCATATATTTGTTAGCATAATTTGATTGTCTCGCTCGCGAAAAATGAAACTTAATTTATTTTTCTCTCCGTTTTCATCTCTTCAATCCTAACCCCAACCTCAAAACGCATACGTTTCTCATTGGTTACATGTATTAGAATAATTTGCACGTGGTTTCGTTTCGTTTTTTTGTTTGTTTTTCAATTAAATGCGACAAAAGTTTCGTTTCGTCTTTTTGTTTGTTTTTCAATTAAATGCAACAAAAGTTTCGTTTCGTTTCGTTTTTTTTGTTTGTTTTTCAATTAAATGCGACAAAAGTTTTTCGTTTTTCGTTTCGTTTCGTTTTTGTTTGTTTTTCAATTAAATGCGACAAAAGTTTCAAAAAGATGAACAAAAGATGCGTTTTGAATTTCATCATTCCACTTTCACCCTCAAAGTTTAAAATGAAATAATAAAATTACGTGTCAACGTTTAATCAAACGAGTCTTACGTTTCGGAATGTTTGAGATGAGGATGGATTTGTCTTATTTGGATTACCGTTCTCATCTTGGACGTGATTCTTGCAACGTTTCGTCAGAGGTGCGTCTTGTCCAACTCGGCAATCTGTATGGAATTTCGAGCGGAACCTTTCATTTAATCCACGGGGAGAAATTGTTCTGTGGGATGGAAGTTTTATTTACTCCTCTCCAGGAGTTAGGCACAAGGCCAGTTTTATCCTACTCCCACAAGTAAGATGTGACCCAAGGTCGGGTCGGAAAGTGGGGGTTGAAAAGCCAGTGCCCGAGAGGTGAGCACTCTGACCATCAAAAATTGCCTGGGCAGCCCCGTCGGCATTCCCCGGTAGGGGCGCCTCAAGCAGTAAGCAATTAACTTACTCCTCCCCAAAGAGGGGAGGCAAAGCCTGGGAGGGTGGACCTCCTAGAACTGCACAGGACAATCCCATAGACCGGCGTAAATCAAGTCCTGAAGGACAAGACAATACCAGTCTATGGGGTGCAGTATCCATCGGAACAGATACTACACTTTGATCTTAGCCAAAAGGCTGGAAGTATTATTTACTCCTCTCCAGGAGTTAGGCACAAGGCCAGTTTTATCCTACTCCCACAAGTAAGATGTGACCCAAGGTCGGGTCGGAAAGTGGGGGTTGAAAAGCCAGCGCCCGAGAGGTGAGCACTCTGACCATCAAAAATTGCCTGGGCAGCCCCGTCGGCATTCCCCCGTAGGGGCGCCTCAGGCAGTAAGCAATAAACTTACTCCCAAAGAGGGGAGGCAAAGCCTGGGAGGGTGGACCTCCTAGAACTGCACAGGACAGACCCATAGACCGGCGTAAATCAAGCCCCGAAGGCCAAGACAATACCAGTCTATGGGGTGTAGTATCCATCGGAACAGATACTACACTTTGATCTTAGCCAAAAGGCCAAGATATATACATATATATATATATATATATATATATATATACATATATATATATATAAAATTATCAACATCATCAGGTTTTGGTATTTAATGTACTGTGAGTGTCCCAGGCTCCAGGGTGGGCAGCGTCTCACGCCTGCTCTCAATGCAGTCCGATCCAAAGGGTTAATACGAGTCATGTTACAAGCAGTCAAGTCACTTTGTACGCACTCAAGCCCGGTCTTCCTTGGTCTTCCATGTACCGTCGTTCCTGGGGTATCCATGCGTGTTACTGAGTTGATGCAGAAGATAGCGCGCTGTACATGGCCAAACCACCTGAGACACCGAGTACGTAAGGCATCCAAAATCCAGCCAATACCAAGTTTCTGATGGGATTCTCTCTAGTTTGCTGCCACACATCCATCTTATCGTGGTACAGTCATTGCACGGTCATTACACCGAAGCTATTGCAAGTCAGAAGCGTTGGAGGCCCATGTCTCACTGCCATGCAAGATGTCAGAGAGCAAACAGTCCGAAAAGACCTTGACCCGAGTCCTAAAGAAAATGGTTCTAGATGTAAGGATTGGCAGCAGCTTCCTGAACTTTCTCCAAGAGCGAGCAGTGATAGCACCTTCACAACCACCAAGCGCGTAAGGGATCAAAAATCCCACCAATACCAAAAAGCTTCCGATAGAAAACGGCTGAAGGGATTTTTTCCTCTAGTTTGCAGCCGCACATCCATCTGATGATGGCACGGTTATTATGTTGAAGCTGTTGCAAGTCAGAAGCGTTTAGCACCCTTGTCTCACTGCTATGCAAGATGGCGGAGAGAACACAGGACGAAAAGACCTTGCCCTGAGTCCTGAAGGAAATGATCCTAGATGTAAGAATTGACAGCAGCTTCCTGAACGTTCCCCAAGCAACACAACAGCAAGCAGCTTCCTGAACGTTCCCCAAGCAACACAACAGCAAGCAGCTTCCTGAACGTTCCCCAAGCAACACAACAGCAAGCAGCTTCCTGAACGTTCCCCAAGCAACACAACAGCGAGCAGCTTCCTGAACGTTCCCCAAGCAACACAACAGCGAGCAGCTTCCTGAACGTTCCCCAAGCAACACAACAGCAAGCAGCTTCCTGAACGTTCCCCAAGCAACACAACAGCGAGCAGCTTCCTGAACGTTCCCCAAGCAACACAACAGCGAGCAGCTTCCTGAACGTTCCCCAAGCAACACAACAGCGAGCAGCTTCCTGAACGTTCCACAAGCAACACAACAGCGAGCAGCTTCCTGAACGTTCCACAAGCAACACAACAGCGAGCAGCTTCCTGAACGTTCCACAAGCAACACAACAGCGAGCAGCTTCCTGAACGTTCCACAAGCAACACAACAGCGAGCAGCTTCCTGAACGTTCCACAAGCAACACAACAGCGAGCAGCTTCCTGAACGTTCGCAACCACCACCAGCATTTAACATGTCGCCCAAGTAGCAGAAGGTTGCTTCAACAACAAGTGAGGGGGGAGCCATCCACATACGTAAGTGTCATTGTTCGACCATCTATTGAGTGGGCAACACCCAGACATCTGCGACAAACAGAATCCGGGTCAACAACCAGCCTCCCAGCAATTGTTCAGAACAGGGTCCCATTTTTTTTTTTTACACCAAATGGGAGATGAATAACAAAAAAAAAGTGATTGCTTCCGCCACAAAATCATTTCAAGAAATAATTCAAATGCCAATAATGATTCAATTATTTCGTTATTAAATTAAAACAATTCACCCGTTACAAATAAAGCTACCTCCGGACTACTGTTCTCATCTTGGGTGTTTTTATCACAACGTTTCGGCCGATGTAACCTCCGACCTTCTTCAGGTGTACCTAGTTGAACTCGGGAACTGAAGAATGTTGGAGGTTACATCGGCCGAAACGTTGTGATAAAAACACCCAAGACATCTGCGACAAACATCCATAAGTGTCACCGTTTGGCTAAACAACCAAAATTATATTGTCTAACGTGTCTACGGATGTTTTGATTGAAAACGTATAACAGTCATTCTTTTCTGCAATTCTGATGAATCATCTACAAAATTCAGACTTTGTGATGACCAATTTTCTTCATCCGCATCCATAAGTGCCACATATCGACCATCTATTGAGTGGGCAAACATAATCCGGGTCAACAACCAGCCTCCCAGCAAGACAACTATACTTCTTGTGGACCCATCGTTTGTACTGGGAGCATTCAATGGAGTTTACACCTACACCTCCGCGACAGACAGCGCAGGGAAACATGTCAGCATCCTGCAGAAGGTCGAGATGAACACCGGGGATAAGAAATGTTGTCTTCTTCATGTTGACTCTTACTGATATATATGGCAATTTAGAAATATACAAAAATTATGGCATATTCATTTTTGAGTATATCAGTTCCAAAAATTCAATATCAACAAAAGTTTGGGTGTACGATCGTTTCTGAGATTTATTTATTATTAAGTCTCTTCATCCGCACAAATAGAGTCCACCACAGTTTTAAACCAGAAAAAATAATCAAGACTTTCCATTATTTTTCTAAAAAAAAACAAAAACATGGTTAGCAGAAAAAAATGGGAAGTCAGTTTTTATATTTTTCTTTAAAACAAAATATATATATATATATATATATATATATATATATATATATAATGAAGCAATCCAACAAAAGATAGAAGCGTCAACTAATATCTTATAATTAGTGAAACATCCGGATAAAAACTGAAGCTCAATATACTGGATAGAGCATTAATATTATAATATAAAATGAAGTAATAAAATAAGGTGTCAATCAAATTTTATTAGAATTCAAAGTTCAAGCAAAGTATCTTAAAGTTCTTAGCTCATTTTATATTATAATATATATATAAATTCCCGAAACAGTTTTTCATGGTAAACAACTGATGATCCCTTAAAATAGTGTTAGAAACAAACTAATATAATAACTGTAAAAAATAAATTGACTTACATGAGTGATTTTCCACTGGAAGACTTGGGACTATAAGTTTTTTTTTGTTTAAAAAATTTTTTTTTTTAATATAGTTTTAATGGTTGAGAAACTTCCGAGACTATATATATATAAATAAATAATAAGTCTCTTTACTTCTATACACACAAAAAAAATACGTCTATATAAAAATAAGCTATTATAATGAAGATTTGATATCTGTCTGTCTGATGCCGAAACTATACTATTACTTTTATTAATTGTACGATCATTCAATACTCAATTTAAGGGGGGGGGGTAGTGTAGTATTTATTCTGTTGTCATAAGATCATACTCCCAGACACTACTCTCCCTTTTTTGTGTGTGGGAAGTGTAGTATCTGTTCTGTGGTCATGATACCATCCTCTTAAGCATTACCTCATTATTTTTGGACAGAGGGTAGTGTAGTATCTGTTCTGTTATGGTACCATCCTCCCAAGTATTACCTTCTCCTTTTTTTTTTTTTGATGGAGTAGTATTGTAGTATCTGTTTGTTCCTCAAGATACCATCCTCCCAGGCTAGCAAAATTATGCGGACCGAAGAAGCATATATTTGCAAATAATAATAATAATAACGATAATAATATAGAAATTGCAACAGAAAAATGGAAACAACACCACATGAAACCGAGGGAACTGAAACTGACATAAATCTTATCCCTCCCACCCCACCCCACATGCACACACACACAAAAAAGGAAAGCATCCGCCTCGGCTGATAGCACTCAAAATAGTTGTGAAGGGTCAAGGAGGATGGAAAGACCAAGGACCGAGCACACTAATTAGACCTCCACTGGAAGAGTCCGGAGAGTACTGGAACGTTGGGGAGACTTATTGCCACTTAAATCCGTAAAAAGACCAATGGTCGAGAAATCAATCGTAAGCGGATTTTGCGATAAACTCAAAGTCATTTAAAATGGTTATTGAAATAGGTGGTGAGTATTGGAAATCTGGGGAGACTTGTTGTCACTAAGATTCCAGGGGGCACCACCAGTTATTATGAGTGAGCTATCCCTGATGATGATAATCTGTGTGAGAACTCCTAGTGAGTTGTTAATAATAATTATACGGATAATTAAGAAGTAAAGAGACTTATTATTTTTAGTTATGTAAGAAAGATGTTTTAAAGGATATGTCACTGTTAATATAATTTGCAAGGTAGAAAAAATAATTGGAATGGTTGTGACCCAACGGGTCAGATGTACGTCTAGTAATTTATATAACTGGCATAAACATTATAGTTACTAGTGCTAGACCAATAGGAAAATTAGTGTTCTTCGTTGCTTCACTAACTCAACGTTTGAGAGATGAACACTTGGATATCTCATAGAGAAATCAAGTGTTAATCCGAGGAAGGGGCCCATTGATTACTGAGATCTAACTTCAGTGAAATATATATATATATATATATATATAATGGTAAATGAAAAAGGAAAAACCAAGAGATAGTTGTTTATATATTCATCAACGTTTCGTCTTTATTGTAAGACTTCTTCAGGATGATAGTTTTAAGAAAAATGTCATGCAAGTACATCGAAGTTTGGGGTTGACATGGTGGTGAGATGAAGGGATATAGCAGGTGTAGCTACTATGAAAGTCAGAGAGTCCATATATATATATATATATATATAAAAAAGATAGATGAAAGAAGAGGGATAAACATGTACGAATGACAAATTTATTTCAACTTCGATTGTTCAATGCAAAGTGTACTCGGTAAAACCATGTTTGTTATTCTTTCCTTAAGCCAAGGCTTTTCAAAGATTAAAATCTTATCATCAGAGGAATTACATAGATAGATAAGTTGGCAGTGGAAAAGCCAAAATTCAAAATTTGCAAAAATATTAAGTAATGGAGAGTGAGAATAATTGCTCTATCTCATATATTGAGCTTAACCAATTTCACTATAGGTTCTATCTACTAAAAGTATACTTTAAGTTTCATATTTTATTTTATATATATATATATATATATATCGTACATGTATTGTATTAGTTTCTGTAAATGTAAATCCGTAGAAACTCAAGTGTTTATAAAAAGTGCTCAATACCAAGTAGAGCTGTTTATAAGTATAAATTTTTATTTATACAAACATTGTTGGTTACATATGTGCATACATGTTTCGGTTGCACTTTTCCAAGAAAGTCCACCTCATCAGACCAAGAATTTTTCCTGAAAAATTCTTGGTCTTATGAGGTGGACTTTCTTGGAAAAGTGCAACCGAAACATGTATGCACATATGTAACCAATAATGTTTGTATAAATAAGAATTTATACTTATATATATATATATATATATATATATATATATATACATGCAGTTTGCATAAAACCAGCCACCCTTTGCATAGAACCAAATTAAACTAAATATAGCCCACACTACTCACACTTATGCCTAGCAGCTGTGTTTTAAAATTCACAATGATCGGTTAATTAGTTTAAGTGCGAATCCTGTATATAGAAATGTATAAACATATACACATATGTAACTTTATATATGGGTAGATACAGGTGTGTGTTAGATTTGAACGATGAAGGTCTACATTTTCAGAGAATGTTAGAGAACGTGACTCCATCTTAGTTACTGTTATCCATTGCGCAGAGAAGGCAGAATCTTCTAATCCTTCGAGATTATCTTCAAAACTTACGGCAACGGGTATTCACAAACAATCGCACTGACCAGACTAAACGCGGCTTAACGTGGTTACGCTGATGAGAACTGCAGCTCTACATTCGTCTTCGTCGTCGCGCTAAATCGTTGCTTTGTACTTCCAAGACCAATTAGGCGGTTAATTCCAATATGGGGAAAGAAATCAGTTCTTATAATGATTAGATTTCTCCGAGGTCTGTTTTCGACTGATTACAAACCGAATTAGTGATTGATAATTAGTGTTGTTAGGGTTTGCGTTCCTTTGACGACAGTCAATAGAAAATACTGCGCAGCTGGAGATTCAAATCTGATTGGCTGTCTCTCGAGGGAACCGGCATCGCTGGAGATTAAGATAAGTATCGTTTTCACTTTCATCTCTATCGAGAATAAATTTGTTTTGACATTCAAAAGCGCCAGGTTTCTACAGAGAGAAGGCGGGGGGGGGGGGAGTCGCAGGAGTCGGAGTAACAGAGGCAATCGATCTTCCTCTTGTTCTGTGTCTTCACGTGTGTGTGTGTGTTTATCTGTGTTTGCGAAGAATATTGACAAAAGCGTCTTACGTGGTAGTGACTATGACATTGGTCTGGACTATGATGTCTGCAA